>JBBPBX010000332.1:0-62592 GCA_038048925.1 Garcialebias charrua
GCAGGTACCAAACAGAACCAAGCAGGTACCAAACAGAACCAAGCAGGTACCAAACAGAACCAAGCAGGTACCAAACAGAACCAAGCAGGTACCAAACAGAACCAAGCAGGTACCAAACAGAACCAAGCAGGTACCAAACAGAACCAAGCAGGTACCAAACAGAACCAAGCAGGTACCAAACAGAACCAAGCAGGTACCAAACAGAACCAAGCAGGTACCAAACAGAACCAAGCAGGTACCAAACAGAACCAAGCAGGTACCAAACAGAACCAAGCAGGTACCAAACAGAACCAAGCAGGTACCAAACAGAACCAAGCAGGTACCAAACAGAACCAAGCAGCAAGCAGGTACCAAACAGAACCAAGCAGGTACCAAACAGAACCAAGCAGGTACCAAACAGAACCAAGCAGGTACCAAACAGAACCAAGCAGGTACCAAACAGAACCAAGCAGGTACCAAACAGAACCAAAGCAAGCAGGTACCAAACAGAACCAAGCAGGTACCAAACAGAACCAAGCAGGTACCAAACAGAACCAAGCAGGTACCAAACAGAACCAAGCAGGTACCAAACAGAACCAAGCAGGTACCAAACAGAACCAAGCAGGTACCAAACAGAACCAAGCAGGTACCAAACAGAACCAAGCAGGTACCAAACAGAACCAAGCAGGTACCAAACAGAACCAAGCAGGTACCAAACAGAACCAAGCAGGTACCAAACAGAACCAAGCAGGTACCAAACAGAACCAAACAGAACCAAGCAGAAAGTAACTGGTGCACGATCGCTGACAGCAATAGGATGTATCTTAGTGTCTGAAATGTTGGTCAGCAATGAGTTGCTTATTATGAAATAATCTAGACGAGAATAAGAGTGATGCACATGTGAAAACAAAGAATATTCTTTGCTATTAGGGTGAAGGAAACGCCATGTATCACAGAGTCCATAATCACTCATGTACTGTTTAACTATATTCAGATTTAGTTTATTTTTGCCATTGTCAATGAACAGGATTCACAGACTAGGAATTTGCTTCGGCATAACGGTGCATAAAATATAGAAACATAAAACATAAAAAACATAAACCATAAAACATATCAATACAATATTCAGTGAACAAAACCTACTAAGAAACAGCGCAATTAGAGTGGTGCAATCAAAATACAGTGATACAGTGATTCCCAATCAAAATACAAAATACAGCGACCAAGGCAAGTTATGAGGTAACATGGTTATGAGTGTTCAAAAGTCTGACAGCAGAGGGGAAGAAACTGTTTTTATGGCGGGAGGTTCTGGTCCCAATTGACCGAAGCCTCCTGCCTGAGGGGAGTCGTTCGAACAGACCGTATGCAGGGTGAGAAGGGTCAGCTGTGATCCGACCTGCTCGCCTCACAGTCCTGGAGACGTACAGGTCATGGAGAGATGGGAGACTACAGCCGATTACCTTCTCAGCAGAGCGCACAATGCGCTGCAGTCTGTGTCTGTCCCTGACAGTGGCCCCGGCGTACCACACTGTGATGGACGCGCTGAGGATGGACTCGATGATGGCCGTGTAGAACTGCACCATCAGCTTGGCCGGCAGCTTGGCCTTCCTCAGCTGTCGCAGGAAGTACATCCTCTGCTGAGCCTTTTTGATGAGGGAGCTGATGGTTGGCTCCCACTTGAGGTCCTGGGTGATGGTGGTGCCGAGGAACCGGTAGCAGTCCCCAATGATGATGGGGGTGTTGTTAAAGGTGATGGGGGGCAGAGGGGCTCTGTCTTTCCTGAAGTCCACAATCATCTCCACTGTCTTCTGGGCGTTGAGCTCCAGGTTGTTGTTGCTGCACCAGGTCACCAGCCGACCCACCTCTCTCCTGTACGCAGACTCATCATCATCCGAGATGAGCCCGATGAGGGTGGTGTCGTCCGCAAACTTAATAAGTTTTACAGAGTCATGGTTGGAGGAGCAACAGTTGGTGTACAGGGAGAAGAGCAGAGGGGAAATAACACAGCCTTGTGGTGAACCTGTGCTTATGGTCTGAGTGTCCGAGACAGCTTTCCCCAGCCGCACGCGCTGACTCCGGTCTGTCAGGAAGTCAGTGATCCACCTGCAGATGGAGTCAGGTACACCGAGCAGAGAGAGCTTGTCTTGGGGCGGCCGTGGCACAGTGGTAATGGCAGTCGACCCCCGATCAGAAGGTTGGAGGTTCGAATCCCGCATCCGTCCACCATGTGTCGTTGTGTCCCTGGGCAAGACACTTAACCCCGAGTTGCTCTCGGTAGGTCTGGATGGCGCCTTGCAAGGCAGGCTACCACTACCGGTGTATGAATGTGTGAATGAATGGGTGGATGGCTGGTATTGTAAAGCGCTTTGGGGCTCCTCACAGGGGGCTGGAAAGCGCTATATAAATAAGCTCCATTTACCATTTACCATTTGGAGCAAAGCAGGAAGGATGGTGTTGAATGCAGAGCTGAAGTCCACAAACAGGATCCTAGCATAGGTTCCTGGGGAGTCCAGATGCTGCAGGATGAAGTGGAGAGCCAGGTTTATGGCGTCATCTACAGACCTGTTAGCTCTGTAGGCGAACTGCAGAGGGTCCAGGAGGGGATTGCTGATAGACTTGAGGTGGGATAAAACCAGACGTTCAAAGGTTTTCATGACTACAGATGTGAGAGCCATATATTTATGGATTGCCAACTGCATTGAGCTCCTACTGCATTCAGCCTGTCTATTTTGTCATGTAACAATATAGGGGCGGTAAGGTATTTAAACACTTACTGGGCCACCATTATTTTAGATGCGCAGGTCTGAGCAGAGTTTATCTGCACAAACCTTTCACCAATTCGCGAGTTCACCCTTTTTCCGATATTAAATTGCTTTAACTGTGATTAGCCAGAAATGTAACTTCACAAGAGACTTCAATTTATGTTGGTCTACCAGAAAATAGACCTTTTATTGAAATTATCATGAAAGTACATTAAACATTTGTATCGATATTAGCTCTGATTTAATATCTACGTTGACAAGAATTCAAATTAAAATCAAACAGACAGTTAAGAACTTTTCTGTTGGCACATTACTTAACAGATTAATAGCTTGTGAAAAATAAGAAATAGGAGGAAGAAGATAAGTGAAAGCTAAGTTAACTGAAGTTAATTATTTGAACCAACCAGGGTGGCAGCCTTCCCATACAGGTCTCAGCTGGGCTTCTCACACGTTCAGAACACATCAACGCCTCGTTACCTGTTGACGGTACGTCTTTGGAGATACGAGTTGAAGTTTGTGGACACTAACGGACTGTGTTGTCCAGTTCACGTCCAGATGACCTCCTTGTGTGTGAGCTGAGTCAGACAAGCAAGAAGATGCTTCTCCTGGCAGGAACGGAGCCAAGCGCACTGACTGATTTTCAAAATAAACTTCAGAAAACAAATTCTTTCAGAAATGAGTGAAAGAATCACAGTAAGACAAGAAAGTTAATTCTCAATAGTCCAGGTATCAAATCCGCTCATTCTCAATCAGTTCATCTGGACAGTTTCTTTTTAGCAGAAACGTTTCACCCTCACTCCAGAGGGCTTCCTCAGTCAGAGTAGTCCAAAGCACACTGAAGTTAACCCACCAAGTAAGCAACTTATGTGGACCAACCAGTTTGCTGTAGCCAAGATGGTTTCTGGGGGCGTGTCCCTCGTCGACTCCTCCCAGGCAGGCAGACATGTCCAAAGTGGTTCAAGACAAGAAAGTTAATTCTCAATAGTCCAGGTATCAAATCCGCTCATTCTCAATCAGTTCATCTGGACAGTTTCTTTTTAGCAGAAACGTTTCACCCTCACTCCAGAGGGCTTCCTCAGTCAGAGTAGTCCAAAGCACACTGAAGTTGAGGTCCTGGGTGATGGTGGTGCCGAGGACCCGGTAGCAGTCCCCAATGATGATGGGGATGTTGTTAAAGGTGATGGATTGATGGATATGAATACTCTATTAAATTATGTAATTTAAATTAAATTAAATTAAATTTAAATTATGTATTATTATGTATTATTAAAAAATTATGTAATGTAATTATGTAATTATGTAATCAAAGGAATCACAGTAAGGCTTTACTGTGATTCCAGCTGAAACGTGGGTCTAGTTGACACAATGACCGGGACGTTTCCAGCTTTTCCAGAGGAGGAAACCAGTTAATAGAAACTTTTCTCCTCGACCACTAGTCAAAATGCAGGAAGTGTCCCTTTATATGGGAGGCGGGGTCTCCCCCACCTCCTCAATAACTATTGGCTGGTTTAACAAAATAAGAGATGGATATTTCATCTGATAGGCAGAACTGTCTCTGACGGACAACAGGAAAACTGTTTACAGAATCGGCCAGATGGCCTGCTTGTGAGCACAGAGAATATTATGGCTAACTTTCACAGACAAAACAGAGAAGGAAGTTGCAAGTTAAAAGTTTACCATGGCTCATGTCCCAGATTCAGAACCTGCTTGTTCTTGCAGAAATAAAACCAGCAGAAGGTCAAAACTCATGAAAGTAACAGATCATCATTAAAATGACAAAATATACTGTTGATCAATTCTGAATTAACACACATTAAAAAGAAAGTTCAATCTGATTAATTGGTGTCCATTAATTCAAAATAGTTGTAACACTGAGAGTTTCAGAGAGATGTGGAGAGGTTTAACTCCAATACGGACATGAGGGTCCTATATCTCTACAGTCCCCCTTTTTGGAAATCATCGCCTGTCCTTGGAGATGAGTTCCAACACGAAAGGATACCACCGAATGTCTCTGACCTCTATGTAATCCAGCAAGAAAAAAAGTTTCAAAAATATACTCCCATAATGTTTTTGGAAATTCCATACTGTTCGTAGGTAATCCCATTGCGGTAAGCTTTCAATCCTTTGGAAAACATAGTCTGTTAACCCATGGAAAACTGAGTCTGTGATCCCTTGGAAACAAAGTCTTATAATCCACAACGGTAAATCCACAACGATGGGGGTTATTGATTTCATCAGCAAGAATGGAATTTAATCAGCATGTAGAGGGGATCCCTCGATTGAAGCAGAGGAGGCGGCCTTGGATGAAGGTTGAAGACCAACGTTGGATCAGCAGGTCCCCACATCGAAGGTTGCAGGCTGGATGGCTTCCAGTCGGTGCCACCCTGGTTCAATGTGTCATGCAATTATGTGGTTTTAGGTGGGCTTATGATTGGGATTCTACATTAAGCCTTACCTATATGCACCTGGTATGTAAGCTATCATGGATTAGATCAGCTACAATTACCAATTAAGGGGTGGATCAATGCTGTAAAAATCAGATATAGGGATCTATACCTATAGAAATGTGGAGGGCTTCTGTAACGAAGGCCTCTTCTTTCAAACTATTCCTCCATTCATTATTTAGTTTAGGTTAAACTAAAATAAAAAAAATGAAATCTAGTTTGGTCTAAATGTCTGTTGTCTTTTAGACGAACGACGCAATATTTGGTATTCCCTATAAATTTTGAAGTCTATGGCAAGACTCATCAAAATGAATAGATCTAGAATAGAAACGATCAAATCGGTTCTACCTAAATGATTGGGAGATCAGTGTAGATTATAGTACCTTAAGTAGTATTGATCTACAATGACTCTTCAAAGATTGAGATCTCTAAGAAAATGAACAGCATGTTGGCATAGTTAAATCCATTTAAGTCTTCAACTTATCAACAATCAAAACCTCTTTTGGCTGGGAGTGTTCAGAAAACAACAACAACTTCAATAACAACAAAAGTAGCAATTGAGCAACTAAAAACAACGTTTCACTACGTCAAACTCACACTGGTCGTCAGATTCCAACGTGTCACACACAAGAACATCCAGCAACATCCTTCCCAGTCCCAATGTTGGTTTCCCCCTCCCCCACTTCAACCCGGTGGTCAGAAATCTTGGAGTGCAGCTTGACTCCAACTTAAAGTTTGATAAACAGATCAGTTCTGTTGTCAAGACCAGCTTCTTTCAACTCCGACTGCTCTCCAAAGTCAAGTCATTTCTCAGCCGTGCTGATCTGGAGAAGGCCATCCATGCCTTTGTGACCTCCAGACTTGATTATTGTAATGCTTTGTATGTTGGTATTAATCAATCCTCCATCTCCAGATTACAGCTTGTACAGAACTCTGCCGCGCGCCTTTTGACCAACACACGAAAATATGAACACATCACTCCTGTCCTGTCCTCTTTACACTGGCTCCCGGTTCAGTTCAGGATACAGTTCAAGCTGCTCCTGTTTGTTTTCAAAGCTCTGAATGGACTTGCACCTCTGTACATCTCAGAACTTTTGAAAGCCCATCAGCCCAGCAGAGCTTTACGATCTGCCAGTCAACACCTGCTGGAGGTCCCTCACTCAAGGTACAAACAATGGGGAGACCGGTCATTTTCTGTTGCCGGCCCTAAAGCCTGGAACAGTCTCCCCCTTGAGCTGCGTGCCACCTCTGATCTGACTCTGTTCAAAACCAGACTGAAGACACACTTGTTCAAAAAAGCTTTCAGTGTGTAACTTTTATTATTTTTGGTATTTTAGTATGTAGCATTTTTTATTTCCATTGCCTTTTTATTTCCTCTAGTTCAAATAAGCTTCCAGTGTGCAACTGTTATTACTTTTGGGATTTTAATATGTAACATTTTTTATCTACATTGCCTTTTTATTTCCTCTTGTTCAAAAAGTTTTAGTTTGTAGAATTTTTTTATTTCCATTGCCTTCTTTTATTGCTGTTGTTTCTTATTCTATTTTCATTGATTTATTGTTCCAGTTTTTTTCATCCTTTTATCCTGTTAAGCACCTTGGTCAATGCAAGGCATTGTTGGAAGGTGCTATACAAATAAAGTTTATTATTATTATTATTATTATAAGAAAAACAGTTCTTAGCTTTATAACCGATGTCAATTAAATCCTGCAGATTTAAACGGTTGGTAAGGTTAGATTTTTGTTGTGGGTTTTATGCTTAGCGTTTCTAAGTTCTAGTTGGAACGGTTTCTTTTCGCAACTAGTATAGTTTAAACTGTTTAGTTTATTTACTATCCTGTGCTTGGACGACCTTGTTTTCCCATGAAGTCTTTGAGTTTGCAAGATCTTTGTCGTTTGTGGGGTTATTGAAATCTTTGTCCTTGACATGGGCATGACCTAACATCACCCCCCTGTGGTCATGGGGGGCCATGCGCACAGGTGTGGACGTCCGTCCATGGGCACGAGTTAGGATGCCATTGTTTAGTTTAGGCTGTTTGCGCAGCTTAGAGTAGACAGTACACAGGAACCTCTTGGGTTTCGGCCAACGTATCTCTGTACGTTTACCTCTTTCTGTGTAATTCAGGTGTGTCACAACTGTTGGCGCAGTCGCAAGTGTGTCTGACTGGTCAGACTGCAACGGGTCACTGTCGTTGTGACGTGTGTCTACCCACTTCATGACTGAAGAGGTACTCTTTGAGTCTGTAAGAACTATGTCATGTCTGAGTAGTTCTAGATTCAAATGCCCTTGAACCAAGGTCTTATTGAAAACTTGGCTGATGACTGAATTACCTGTCCCAGAGGACAGCACAGCGTTCTCGGTGTGTGATCCTTGGATCTCTACACCAGTGTTTTTCAACCTTTTTTGAGCCAAGGCACAGTGTTTTCATTGAAAAAATCCCGAGGTACACCACCAACCAAAATTGTAAACATAGATACACTGTATCCGCCTACATTTACCACTACCGGTGTATGAATGTCTGAATGAATGGGTGGATGGCTGGTATTGTAAAGCGCTTTGGGGCTCCTCACAGGGGGCTGGAAAGCGCTATATAAATAAGCTCCATTTATTACCATTTACATTAAATATATAGTCATTCTTATCAAAGTGTCTTGAATAGGAATGAAATTAACACAAAAATGTATTTTCATCATGTTCTATATTTCTTATTTCAAAGTGCACTTAACATGAAATTGCACTTAACATGCCTTCAAATACACCTGAACAGTGCCACACCAATGTGGTCTTAAAATTAAAGAGGATGAAATTGCACTTAACATGCCTTCAAATACACCTGAACAGTGCCACACCAATGTGGTCTTAAAATTAAAGAGGATGAAATTACACTTAACATGCCTTCAAATACACCTGAACAGTGCCACACCAATGTGGTCTTAAAATTAAAGAGGATGAAATTACACTTAACATGCCTTCAAATACACCTGAACAGTGCCACACCAATGTGGTCTTAAAATTAAAGAGGATGAAACTGCACTTAACATGCCTTCAAATACACCTGAACAGTGCTACCATTCTCTCTACATTTTACTCACTTAGTGTGAAACCTGTGCCTGTTTGGATGAACACAAAGCTGATATTCTGGCAGGAATTGAAGAAAAACACACACAAAGCTCTTCCTCAACAGCTTTCAGTCTCTCTCTGCTTTTAGTTTTCATGGCAGTTAGGCTGGAGAAGCTCACTTTGCACAGATATGTTGTGGAAAATGGGAGCAATGTCAAAATAGCTAAAAGTAAATCCAAAAGAGATGTAAGCCTTACTGTACAGTCTCACGTTCACAGTTTCTGCCTTCTTCTGATTTCCACTTGGGCCTTCATCTGGGTCCGTATTTTGTCCAGGGACCAGACCGGATTTAGTATTTTTTCTTTTGAAAAAGTTTTCCATCGCTGTTTGTTTGAGAAGATCCTCGCTGTTGGTTTGTTTTGCTCACTGCTCACGTCACGTTCATGCACCGCTACTTCTCTTGTTTTAATGTGCGACGCTATGCTCTATACTGCCACCTATCGCGCGGTAAGGAAATTACACCAGTTAATAAAAATTTCATAATTTACTAATTTTTCACGGCACACCAGACGATCTCTCGCGGCACACTGCTGTTCCGCGGCACACTGGTTGAAAAACACTGCTCTACACCGTCCTCTACCTGTGGTAGGAAGTGTAAGTTCGCCCCCCTTTTGTTTGTATTACATTACTGCCTATAGTCATACCACTGTTTACATTTATTACTACTGTTTACATTCATTACTACTGTTTACATTTATTACTACTGTTTACATTTACACTACTTTTTATATCTACACTACTGCTGATATATATATATATATTTTTTTTACTAGCCTTATTGCATATGCCACTTTACCTCTATACCAATATCAACTACCTCATACATATACTGTGTACATAAACTTCATATGCTGCTTTGTCACTCTATTACAAATGTCAATGCCAGAACTTTCATTTTATTTTATAGATATACTTTTTACACTTTTATACTACTATGCAAAAAACTCAGGACAGTATTACACTTTTGTTATTTCATTTTATGCTTATGTTTATTAAATGTTTAGTGTTTTAGTGTTGGTGTAACTTTTCATACTTTCATACTACTACTATGCAAAAACTACTATGCAAAAACTCAGGACAGTATTACACTTTTATTATTTCATTTTATGCTTATGTTTATTAAATGTTTTAGTGTTTTAGTGTTTAAATGTTTACTGTTGCACCGAGGGACAGAGAGAAATGCAATTTCAATCCTGTGTATGTCCTGTACATATTGCAGTTTTGACAATAAAGTTGACTTTGACTTTAATATTTTGTACATTATCATTTATGGGATTGTTTTGTATTGTGTTTTTTGTTTAAAAAATGAACAAATTTAATAAACATAAACATACATAATTACATTAGTGTTTAAATGTTTACTGTTGCACCGAGGGACAGAGAGAAATGCAATTTCAATCCTGTGTATGTCCTGTACATATTGCAGTTTTGACAATAAAGTTGACTTTGACTTTAATATTTTGTACATTATCATTTATGGGATTGTTTTGTATTGTGTTTTTTGTTTAAAAAATGAACAAATTTAATAAACATAAACATACATAATTACATTAGGGAGGCAACAAAAACCTGTACTGTACCATGATGGTTTGAATTTCTGATGACCATCTTTCATTGTCTTCTTTTTTGGGAAAATTAGTTCAGGCAGACATGGTGAGTTAATCACCACAAAGCAGAGAGGTCCAGATGACGAAGAGGGAGAGGAGCAGAGAGGTCCAGATGATGGAGAGGAGCAGAGAGGTCCAGATGATGAAGAGGAGCAAGAGAGATCCAGACGATGAAGAGGGAGAGGAGCAGAGAGGTCCAGATGAAGAGGGAGAAAAGCACCGACCTGCAGAGGAGAGGGCTGAGGCAAGGCTTTATTCAGAAGATCCATCTGAATGGCCTTTACCACACAAAATGAGGGACACATTTAGGCAGTACATGGTTGAAAATGGCCCACAGAAAGTTTCTGATGGCCCATATCCAAGATCAGAGAAGAGTAAGAGGTGTTTTTCCAAAGTGTACTGTTTTCGTATACTGTCTAATGGAGAGAAAGTTGAACGAGATTGGTTACTTTATTCCAAAAATACTAACAGAGTCTATTGTTTTGCGTGTAAGCTTTTTGGTGAAGTTAAAGTTTTTGATACATGCCTTGTGGCAGGGTACAATAACTGGCGATGTCTTTCAAAAACACTGAAGCACCATGAAACCGGTAGTTCTCACATAAACGCTTATCTGATGTGGAAAGAAATGGTATCTCACTTACGCCTAGGTAAGACTATTGATAGTGAACTGCAGAGAACCATGGCAGCTGAAAAAGTACACTGGAGAAGTGTGTTGACTCGAGTTATTGACTGCATACTCTTCCTTGCAGAGAGAAACTTGCCACTAAGGGGGTAAAATTCTCAGTTAGGCAATCCTAAAAATGGAAATTTTTGTGGAATCCTTGAGCTCATTGCACGATATGATGTCACACTGGCAGATCATCTTAGAAAGGCTGCCTCCAAACAAACCACTGGATATCTGACATGGTGCACTCAGAATGAATTTTTAGATTCAATATCAGAGTGTGTTTTGGGTAAAATATCTGCCCAGATCAAAGCCTCTAAGTACTTTGCAGTGGAACTGGATTGCACACCTGATATTTCAATGCAAGAGCAGGCCTCAGTCATTATTCGATATATTGCTACTGATGAGAAGAAAAAAAGTCACTATTGCAGAGTCTTTTGTGGGGTTCACTGCTGTGAAGGACACAACTGGGAAATGCCTCACAGATACACTAATAGGGGTTCTGGAGAGTCTGGGGTTGGATTTGGCTAATTGTAGAGGGCAAAGTTACGACAATGGCTCTAATATGAGGGGAATACACAAGGGTGTTCAAGCTTTAATACAACAGAGATGTCCAGAGGCTTTATTCATCCCCTGCTGCAGCCACAGCCTGAACCTTTTGTTATGTGATGCAGCCTCATCTAGCAGAGTGTCTAACATTTTTTGGCACTGTTCAAAGATTGTACACAATCTTCTCATCTTCTTTGAAGAGGTGGGACATTCTCACAGAGTTTGTTGATATCACACTGAAGCCTCTGAGTGACACCCGGTGGAAGGCAAAGCTAGACTCTGTCAAAGCTATACGTTTCCAGATGGGGGGAATTTTAGATGCACTACAAAAGCTTGGAGAAGTGGCAGGAGACAGCAAGATTGTCTCAGAGGCAAAATCACTATCTGATGAGATTGTCAGTATGGAGTTCCTTGTGTGCCTCATAATTTGGTATGCCTTATTATGCGAGATCAACTTTGCAAGCAAGGCACTACAAGCAGCAGATGTGTCAATGGACACAGCCATTAGGCTAATCGAGTCTCTGAAAGAGTTTTTGCTCAAGTATAGAGAAGAGGGCTTTCAGAAGTCACTTGACATTGCAAGGAAAATAGCCATAGAAATGGATGCTTCTCCTAAATTCAAAGAGAAACGACTTGGGAAGCAAAAAAATTTCCCAGATGACAATTCATGCACTGGGCATCATGAAAAGGAACCCGCAAGGCACTTCAGGTGCATGGTTTTCAATGTTATTGTTGACACACTCATCCAAGAGCTGTCTGAGAGGTTTTCCAATTTTCAACTTGTGTCTGAGAAATTTAAATTCATCACTAAAATGGAGCACATGACAAAAGCTGAGCTGGAGGAATCAGTGACCACATATGCCCTGAGCACTTGTGATGTTTCAAGAGATATAATTCAAGAAATATACCCAGCAAGCCGTATACTGAAGGGTTACAAGGCTCTAGAAAAGTTACATTTTCTAATTCAAGAGGATCTTGATTTGGTATTTCCAAATTTGACAGTACTGTAGCCCTTAGAGTATTTTTAACCATGCCACTGACAGTTGCATCTGCAGAGAGATCATTTAGCAAGCTGAAGCTCATTAAAACATACCTTCGTTCAAATATGAGCAATGATTGCTTGTCCCAGTTAGCAGTGATCTCTATTGAAAACAGTGTGGCACGGTCTACTTAATTTGATGTTATAATAGACAAATGGGCAAATGCAAAGTCACGGAATGTAACAGTTTAAATGTCATAAATGTTTAAACTCTGACATGGACTCCAGACTGTTAAGATTTCATATTTCAGCTACATAAAATGTTGAGCACTAAGTACCACTACTGTTATATATTTGTACTTTATTAAACTTATTATTTGTTTATGATTGAAATGATCACCTGATATAACATGTAACATAAAAAAATCTGTAATATTGGTACTGTATTTTCTACGTGCATGACTAAGGGAGGAAAGCTGTATGAGGCGGCATGTAAAAATGAGCGGGGGGAGGGGGGCGCCGTTCATGTTTTCGTATCCACCTCAAAAATATGTAGTTGCGCCCCTGTTCATATCCATTCACACAAAAACCTGATAAAGGAATACATCCCTGATTTATTGTCAAAAACAACACTTTGATTATTTTTAAATGATAAATAATCAATCTCAAGGATTATGTTTTTGCCTGGTGTTTTATTATTGTTGATATTTGTGATAATGGGTGTGGTTTACCTATGTTGTCACAAGTACAAGTATGGACACCTTAAGGTTTGTCACATGGAATATTAATGGAGCTGGTAGCCAACATACAAAATATAGAATCTTTAACCAGATTAGAAGATTAAAGGCAGATGTTGTATTACTACAAGAAATTCATAAATTACCCTCAACTGTAGATGAGCTAAAATCTCCTGAGTTTCCTGATGTATTCTCAGCCTGCTATAACTCAAGACAAAGATGTGTAGCAATATTAATACATAAAAATGTTTACTTCACAGTATTAGACACAGTTATAGACCTGCACAGTAGATATATAATATTAAAATTATCCATACTTAGCCAAAAAATATTGTATTGTTAGTAAATATGGACCAAATGTGGATGACACCAATTTTTTTCATGATCTTTTTTCTACCCTATCAAATCACATGGATTTCTCAATGGTACTGGGAGGTGATCTTAACTTTGGTCTAGATGACTGTAGAGATATAGGACCCTCATGTCCGTATTGGAGTTAAACCTCTCCACATCTCTCTGAAACTCTCAGTGTTACAACTATTTTGAATTAATGGACACCAATTAATCAGATTGAACTTTCTTTTTAATGTGTGTTAATTCAGAATTGATCAACAGTATATTTTGTCATTTTAATGATGATCTGTTACTTTCATGAGTTTTGACCTTCTGCTGGTTTTATTTCTGCAAGAACAAGCAGGTTCTGAATCTGGGACATGAGCCATGGTAAACTTTTAACTTGCAACTTCCTTCTCTGTTTTGTCTGTGAAAGTTAGCCATAATATTCTCTGTGCTCACAAGCAGGCCATCTGGCCGATTCTGTAAACAGTTTTCCTGTTGTCCGTCAGAGACAGTTCTGCCTATCAGATGAAATATCCATCTCTTATTTTGTTAAACCAGCCAATAGTTATTGAGGAGGTGGGGGAGACCCCGCCTCCCATATAAAGGGACACTTCCTGCATTTTGACTAGTGGTCGAGGAGAAAAGTTTCTAACAACTGGTTTCCTCCTCTGGAAAAGCTGGAAACGTCCCGGTCATTGTGTCAACTAGACCCACGTTTCAGCTGGAATCACAGTAAAGCCTTACTGTGATTCTTTCACTCATTTCTGAAAGAATTTGTTTTCTGAAGTTTATTTTGAAAATCAGTCAGTGCGCTTGGCTCCGTTCCTGCCAGGAGAAACGTCTTCTTGCTCGTCTGACTCAGCTCACACACGCGGAGGTCATCTGGACGTGAACTGGACAACACAGTCCGTTAGTGTCCACAAACTTCAACTCGTATCTCCAAAGACGTACCGTTAACAGGTAACGAGGCGTTGATGTGTTCTGAACGTGTGAGAAGCCCAGCTGAGACCTGTATGGGAAGGCTGCCAACCTGGTTGGTTCAAATAATTAACTTCAGTTAACTTAGCTTTCACTTACTGTATCTTCTTCCTCCTATTTCTTATTTTTCATAAGCTATTAATCTGTTAAGTAATGTGCCAACAGAAAAGTTCCTAACTGTCTGTTTGATTTTAATTTAAATTCTTGTCAACGTAGTTATTAAATCAGAGCTAATATCGATACAAATGTTTAATGTACTTTCATGATAATTTCAATAAAAGGTCTATTTTCTGGTAGACCAACATAAATTGAAGTCTCTTGTGAAGTTACATTTCTGGCTAATCACAGTTAAAGCAATTTAATATCGGAAAAAGGGTGAACTCGCGAATTGGTGAAAGGTTTGTGCAGATAAACTCTGCTCAGACCTGCGCATCTAAAATAATGGTGGCCCAGTAAGTGTTTAAATACCTTACCGCCCCTATATTGTTACATATAATGGTGGCCCGTACGGGGACCTAAAACGATTATTAAGTTGTTTTGGGTAGCTATTGTCACGGTGTTTGTTGGCATAGTTCTGCATCATGTTGTGGACTTATAGAATACTTTTGGCTGGTGAGTGTCAGAGATTGCTAATCGTGGCATTGTCTGGTGCGTTTCCCGTTAGAATTATTTTTTATTTCACATTTCAACGTACGTTTGAAGTTGCGGATGAATGAATGTTTGTGGTTGTGAGACGTTTCATTACGTGTCGCGAGGTTGCAGGCATTTTTCATTGCTATGACCGCCGTGTCACCACTGCTTCATTTTATTACTTCTGCGGATTGCTGTTGAAGGTCTGTTTCACACATTTGCTGCTCCATTTTACCTAATCTGTTACAATGTGTTGTTGGCTGAGGTTCGGGTGAACCCACTCAGTTTTGGGCCGGACGTTCCGACTAGAGGTGTCGTTTCTTTGCCCGAGCCCGACCCTACCCGAGCCCTACCCGACTTCGGGTAGGGTAGGGCCATATTTTTGCGTTTGATTGGCGGGCCGCGGGTCGGGCTCGGGCTTTGATGTGGTTTTTTTTAATCATACAGCACAAACAAAACTAAATAAAAATGCACACAATATAAAATTGTTTTAATCTGCTTGTAAAGAATATAAGGCAGTAAGTTTATTGATGAGGAAATAATTAATAGAGTGAATTTAGATGGTGAAAACCGCAGCGCACTGAGCGCAGCCACTCAGCCAGAGAGCAGGCGCGCGGCGCGCGCCTGGACGAGCGTCTCCCCCGACATGCTGGACTTTTTAGTGACATTTCTCGAACCATTTTACCGTGCACAGAGAGAACTGGAGGGTGACAAATATCCCACCAACCTGGTTTGTCTCTGGAATGAGAAACTGAAGCTGCCAGTCCTCCTCACACACAGACTCTCCGCAGCAGGTGTTTCTGCGCGACATGCAGAAGTGCTGGAGCGCAAAATTATTATCCACGACTTGCAGAGAGTTGCATTATTTCTGTGGCCTAACTTTAACAAGCTCAAAATTATGTCACCAGCTGACGTGCGTCAGGTGCACGCTCACGTCCGCACACTGCTCTCTGCGGCGGAACAAGTTGCCGCATTCCTGACATTCCTGAAGCTTCAACAGCAAACTGCGAGCAGCGCGCTCACACCTCCTCCATCAAAACACAGAACAACATCAAGTTCTTTTGCTGAGTGGGAGAACGCAGTAAAAGCTTAATAAATAAACGTAGTGTTTTTTTTTTTTGTTGTTGTTGTTTTTTTTTTTAATCGGGTAGGGTCGGGTCGGGCGGTGATTTCTAGGAAATCAGCGGGCTCCCTCGGGCTTGGGTAATTAAACTAAGGGCTCGGGTAGGGTAGGGCCGTGTATTTCCGGCCCGATGACACCTCTAGTTCCGACCTCCGGTTCCGAGTGACGTATAGTCCGTTGTTGTCAACAGTTGGCGTGCTACCTTCTTTGGGAGGCGTGGGGGCTAGCCTGTATGTGTTGGGCTCGTTAGCAGAATTTTCTGTGGTGTTTTATACGTTTATTTTGTGAAAGAGTGTCCAGAACTTTGGGTCGAGCTAAAGTTAGCATTTCCGAGACATTCGGCTGCAGAAGCGCTGTGATTGGTCCATTGTGTGTCGTGTTCAAAAAAGTTGGTTCTGTGACTGTTGGTTGTCAGATTCATTTTTGCACACATTTCTGACAGTTTATCTGTATTGTTTGGGTTCTATGCACGTGATATCGTCGAAGACTGGCTTAACCGCGGTGTTTTGCGATATTTATGAGTATTTTAGAACGTTGAAAAGTCCGTTCCTCGCTAACATTCGACCGACCGCAGGTCCGTGAACGTATCGCTCGAGCGGCATGTCACACGTGGGTGGCGTTGGGTTTAGAAGACTCAATTTCCCATGAACACTTGGGTTTTAGAACTACAGTTCTGTCTTCGCTTTGATTGGTCGATTACGCTGTATGTGTATATGCTTGGGGGGTGAGGAGCTCACTCCTCATCAACTTTCACTTCAGCTGCTTGTCCCAGACAAGTTTCAAGCTTGTTACTGTTACTATCTTTGAAAAGACTGTTTCATCGCAGTGTTTTTGAGATTTTAGTGGATGTAAAAGTCAGTTGCTCTGAGATTGCCGATCGCCATGTGACCGGGTCACGTGACACCGGGAGCTGCAACTGTTTTATGAGGACCGACCATATTTCTTTTAAACGTAGTTTAAAAAGTTTCACAGTTCAACCGATTTTGCTCACATAATTTCGTTTTTGTGAGCCTGGGGTTCTGGAGTTTTGTCACGATAAGGACTCTAGATTTTTCTGATTGATGTTTTTGGTCCGTTGTTGGACGTCTGTGAATGTTTAGCAGCTCACGGCTGCGCTCACAGGCGACAACAGCGCCTCTTACGCGGTCAGATAGAGAAATTACAGTCGCTGTGATAAACTCATTTCCAGCGCTGTGCCCCCATCTGCTGGTCGCATCTAAGAATACAGTTTGATGCAATTCTATCTAACATTTCAACTTTCCTGTTTTTGAATAGAGTACATTTTGAAATGTTGAGGACACAGCACCCTTTCATTTGATTTTCACATATAATCAAATGTTGATGGCAGAACAGTTATACAGATTTAATACAGACATGTCTGCTTTTTGATAAAACTTGACACTTTTATCATAAATTCTGTGCAAAACAAGCTGTCTGTCCCAGTTATTTTAAACTGCAAGTTTAAAATAACAAACATGAGGCATCTTTTGTTTTGATTTTCACAAAAATCTCACAACGACAGCCGATTTTGTTTGACCTTGTCACAGGTCGACAAATTAATAAAAATCACAGATTTTTATTTGATTTCACATCTTGGACTCCGTGTTGACTGCCGCAGGCATCACATGGTGAGACTGCACACTATGAAATAAGACCCACTTTACTTGATTTTTCACAAAAAATCAGTACAAAGATGGACGTTCAAACACGTGCACCAACTGAGGGGGCCTTCTCTCCTATCTATCCTAGTTGGATGCGTGGGAGCCTCGGGATTCCTGCCCGTGCTCATCGCAAAGTGGGAGAATCGGCTTCATCGTATGCTAATTACTTGGCTGCATGGAACGTCCATAAGGATACGTGGGAAAGTCCCCTGTCGTTCTACGACAGGCTCCTCTCTGCCTACTCCGGGGGGCAAAATTGTCCCTGGCTTAGAAGAAGATGAGGAGTTTAAACGTCTTTTCACTACGTATCTCATGCCTTTCCAAATGAAATGTGTTCACTTAACGTTTGATTGCAAAAAGGACAGCATGGAAAAGATAAAAGATTACGCTACGTGGGTTTTTGAGACAAGGATACAACCTAGGATTCCATCAGAGGTTTGTCCAGGTCAAAAGGTCACATCCCACTCGCAGGAAATAGAAGAGGTTCCCTCTCCTACAGAGTGCGAAAGTAAACAGGTTTTTCATGATAACAAACAGTATGTTTCCAGCTGGAACATTGACTCTGATCGGTTCACAGGGAGTTCTGCTCCTCTTTCACCTCAGGTTGAAAACCCTGAGATGAGCAATGAACCACAAAAGGCAGGTGTTCGCTCTCTAGATGAACCCAGATGGTTCGGATCGAACCAAAAGAGTTCTCTCATGGGTCTCACAGTGGGTGAAATTCGAAGGAGGTTGCATGGGCACCGTGAACCATTGAACAATGGTCGGTCCCAACATGTACCCACGAGAAGCGGCCCTCCTGCCCCTGCCCCTCGAACTGCACAGTTCGAGACATGCAAAGAGTCACACATGCTCCAGATTAAGGAAACGACGCCTCTGCGCGTGGACGTGACTGAGGTTGTGAGTTGTTTGTCAGATGACTTGAATGTTACAGTGGTTGACCAAGCTGACACAACGTGTGACGTTGTCCTTGATGATAACACAAACGACGTTGTTCAACCTGACAAGCGAAGCGCAGCACTGCCTTTTGCAACGACTCAGTGCACACAGTTGATGATCAACGTCCTGAAAATCAAGATGCTGACAGCAAACAAATTGCTGAAAATCCACATCCTGAAGGTCATGAGGCAGACAGCCGTCATGATGCTGACAGCGACGAAGATTACACAGACAGAGTCACACGTACACAGAAACGTGTGAAAAACCTGAACGGTTTCTGTGTAACTTTATAAAAAGGGGGATAGCTAAGAAAGCTTACCTGCCACTCACATTGGAAGGGGTCCTCGCGCAAGAAGCACTCCTGGTTTGCGGCTCAGACGTGTCTATCATGTCAGCCGAACTGTTTGAGGAGCTAAGGACCGCCGCTAACGATGTTGACAGGCAAATACCCTTTGTGAAAGACACTTATGGTGAGCAACAGGGCCTTGCAAAGACGAGAACAACCCTAATAGCCATGGTTCACATGCAGATTGGCGAAATGTCACTATACCACCCGGTGTATGTGTCTGAACGTGACTCACTCCAGACTCCATTTTTGGTTGGCCAAGATTTTATAAATCGCTTTGAAGCGATTATAAATTATGGCAATCAGACAATGTGGGCCACAGTGAGCAGTCCACTGCCAATCGTGGTGCCTCCCCAAGGTCAGGACACTGACTGTCTAACAGCAGGTACCGCTAAGGTCACAAAGGATTCCCCAACCGAGACCACAAGCCCGGTAAGTGAACCTCCAAATACAGGTGAGACAGAGGAGACTCAACAGTTGGACCAGACTCTGGCCCATCACGAGGACCTCCTCTGCGAGCTGACACCTTCAGCCCTCACTGAACACTACCTACCACAGGTAGATGCCGGTGTGGAGATCCAAGGATCCCACACCAAAGATGTTGTACTTTCCTGTGGGACAGGTAATTCGGCATACAGCCAAGCTTTCAGTGAAGTCTTGGTTCAAGGACATCTGAGTCCAGAAAGTGACAGTCTACCACACGCTGACAGTCACTTGGACTTCATGGTTACAGATTTCGAGGACCCCTCCTCAAACAAAAGGGGGGCGAACTTACACTTCCTACCACAGGTAGAGGACGGTGTAGAGATCCAAGGATCACACACCGAGAACGCTGTGCTGTCCTCTGGGACAGGTAATTCAGTCATCAGCCAAGTTTTCAATAAGACCTTGGTTCAAGGGCATTTGAATCTAGAACTACTCAGACATGACATAGTTCTTACAGACTCAAAGAGTACCTCTTCAGTCATGAAGTGGGTAGACACACGCCACAACGACAGTGACCCGTCGCAGTCTGACCAGTCAGACACACTTGCGACTGCGCCAACAGTTGTGACACACCTGAATTACACAGAAAGAGGTAAACATACAGAGATACGTTGGCCGAAACCCAAGAGGTTCCTGTGTACTGTCTACTCTAAGCTGCGCAAACAGCCTAAACTAAACAATGGCATCCTAACTCGTGCCCATGGACGGACGTCCACACCTGTGCGCATGGCCCCCCATGACCACAGGGGGGTGATGTTAGGTCATGCCCATGTCAAGGACAAAGATTTCAATAACCCCACAAACGACAAAGATCTTGCAAACTCAAAGACTTCATGGGAAAACAAGGTCGTCCAAGCACAGGATAGTAAATAAACTAAACAGTTTAAACTATACTAGTTGCGAAAAGAAACCGTTCCAACTAGAACTTAGAAACGCTAAGCATAAAACCCACAACAAAAATCTAACCTTACCAACCGTTTAAATCTGCAGGATTTAATTGACATCGGTTATAAAGCTAAGAACTGTTTTTCTTGTGTGTGACACGTTGGAATCTGACGACCAGTGTGAGTTTGACGTAGTGAAACGTTGTTTTTAGTTGCTCAATTGCTACTTTTGTTGTTATTGAAGTTGTTGTTGTTTTCTGAACACTCCCAGCCAAAAGAGGTTTTGATTGTTGATAAGTTGAAGACTTAAATGGATTTAACTATGCCAACATGCTGTTCATTTTCTTAGAGATCTCAATCTTTGAAGAGTCATTGTAGATCAATACTACTTAAGGTACTATAATCTACACTGATCTCCCAATCATTTAGGTAGAACCGATTTGATCGTTTCTATTCTAGATCTATTCATTTTGATGAGTCTTGCCATAGACTTCAAAATTTATAGGGAATACCAAATATTGCGTCGTTCGTCTAAAAGACAACAGACATTTAGACCAAACTAGATTTCATTTTTTTTATTTTAGTTTAACCTAAACTAAATAATGAATGGAGGAATAGTTTGAAAGAAGAGGCCTTCGTTACAGAAGCCTTCCACATTTCTATAGGTATACTGTAGATCCCTATATCTGTCACGAACTGGGTTTTTGGATTCAAAGATAGCCAGAGACAGGAGTGCAAAAAACAAGAACAGTTTTTATTAATTTACTGCTGGTAGCTGGAGAGATGGGGTCAGGGTCCAGGTGGCCAGGAGTCCAATCGTGGTCAGAGAGGCAGACAATATCCAAAGAGGGGCAGGCAAGGCAAACAATCCGTAGTGCAGGCGTGAGGTCAAAACTAGGCAAGGTAATCAGTCTGTGGCATGGAACAGGAAACTATGATGGCTTCAAAATCAGGGACCATGAGAGGTGTAATAATTCAGCACTGGTGGAGAGTGAGAATGCAGCTTTTAAAGGGTGCAGAGCAGGTGAACTAGATGGCTGAACAGGTGAGTGGAATCATTGCTGATTGCTGGGAGGCGTGGCATGGAGTGCAGGGAGCAGGCTTGAGCTGGAGGATGGGTGATAGGCATTACAAAGCAGGGGAAGATAAACTATGACTAAAGGGGCTGACTAAAGGGGCTGAAAACAATAACAGGAGTGAGTGAGTGTGAAGGTAGGGCCAATGGGAGGTGGGTCAGCGGGGCCGCTGATCATGACAATATCTGATTTTTGCAGCATTGATCCACCCCTTAATTGGTAATTGTAGCTGATCTAATCCATGATAGCTTACATACCAGGTGCATATAGGTAAGGCTTAATGTAGAATCCCAATCATAAGCCCACCTAAAACCACATAATTGCATGACACATTGAACCAGGGTGGCACCGACTGGAAGCCATCCAGCCTGCAACCTTCGATGTGGGGACCTGCTGATCCAACGTTGGTCTTCAACCTTCATCCAAGGGCCGCCTCCTCTGCTTCAATCGAGGGATCCCCTCTACATGCTGATTAAAATCCATTCTTGCTGATGAAATCACTAACCCCCATCGTTGTGGAAGTACCGTTGTGGATTATAAGACTTTGTTTCCAAGGGATCACAGACTCAGTTTTCCATGGGTTAACAGACTATGTTTTCCAAAGGATTGAAAGCTTACCGCAATGGGATTACCTACGAACAGTATGGAATTTCCAAAAACATTATGGGAGTATAATTTTGAACTTTTTTTTACTTTTTTTTTTCCACTTGCTGGATTACATAGAGGTCAGAGACATTCGGTGGTATCCTTTCGTGTTGGAACTCATCTCCAAGGACAGGCGATGATTTCCAAAAAGGGGGACTGTAGAGATATAGGACCCTCATGTCCGTATTGGAGTTAAACCTCTCCACATCTCTCTGAAACTCTCAGTGTTACAACTATTTTGAATTAATGGACACCAATTAATCAGATTGAACTTTCTTTTTAATGTGTGTTAATTCAGAATTGATCAACAGTATATTTTGTCATTTTAATGATGATCTGTTACTTTCATGAGTTTTGACCTTCTGCTGGTTTTATTTCTGCAAGAACAAGCAGGTTCTGAATCTGGGACATGAGCCATGGTAAACTTTTAACTTGCAACTTCCTTCTCTGTTTTGTCTGTGAAAGTTAGCCATAATATTCTCTGTGCTCACAAGCAGGCCATCTGGCCGATTCTGTAAACAGTTTTCCTGTTGTCCGTCAGAGACAGTTCTGCCTATCAGATGAAATATCCATCTCTTATTTTGTTAAACCAGCCAATAGTTATTGAGGAGGTGGGGGAGACCCCGCCTCCCATATAAAGGGACACTTCCTGCATTTTGACTAGTGGTCGAGGAGAAAAGTTTCTATTAACTGGTTTCCTCCTCTGGAAAAGCTGGAAACGTCCCGGTCATTGTGTCAACTAGACCCACGTTTCAGCTGGAATCACAGTAAAGCCTTACTGTGATTCTTTCACTCATTTCTGAAAGAATTTGTTTTCTGAAGTTTATTTTGAAAATCAGTCAGTGCGCTTGGCTCCGTTCCTGCCAGGAGAAGCGTCTTCTTGCTTGTCTGACTCAGCTCACACACAAGGAGGTCATCTGGACGTGAACTGGACAACACAGTCCGTTAGTGTCCACAAACTTCAACTCGTATCTCCAAAGACGTACCGTCAACAGGTAACGAGGCGTTGATGTGTTCTGAACGTGTGAGAAGCCCAGCTGAGACCTGTATGGGAAGGCTGCCACCCTGGTTGGTTCAAATAATTAACTTCAGTTAACTTAGCTTTCACTTATCTTCTTCCTCCTATTTCTTATTTTTCACAAGCTATTAATCTGTTAAGTAATGTGCCAACAGAAAAGTTCTTAACTGTCTGTTTGATTTTAATTTGAATTCTTGTCAACGTAGATATTAAATCAGAGCTAATATCGATACAAATGTTTAATGTACTTTCATGATAATTTCAATAAAAGGTCTATTTTCTGGTAGACCAACATAAATTGAAGTCTCTTGTGAAGTTACATTTCTGGCTAATCACAGTTAAAGCAATTTAATATCGGAAAAAGGGTGAACTCGCGAATTGGTGAAAGGTTTGTGCAGATAAACTCTGCTCAGACCTGCGCATCTAAAATAATGGTGGCCCAGTAAGTGTTTAAATACCTTACCGCCCCTATATTGTTACATGACAAAATAGACAGGCTGAATGCAGTAGGAGCTCAATGCAGTTGGCAATCCATAAATATATGGCTCTCACATCTGTAGTCATGAAAACCTTTGAACGTCTGGTTTTATCCCACCTCAAGTCTATCAGCAATCCCCTCCTGGACCCTCTGCAGTTCGCCTACAGAGCTAACAGGTCTGTAGATGACGCCATAAACCTGGCTCTCCACTTCATCCTGCAGCATCTGGACTCCCTAGGAACCTATGCTAGGATCCTGTTTGTGGACTTCAGCTCTGCATTCAACACCATCCTTCCTGCTTTGCTCCAAATGGTAAATGGAGCTTATTTATATAGCGCTTTCTAGCCCCCTGTGAGGAGCCCCAAAGCGCTTTACAATACCAGCCATCCACCCATTCATTCACACATTCATACACCGGTAGTGGTAGCCTGCCTTGCAAGGCGCCATCCAGACCTACCGAGAGCAACTCGGGGTTAAGTGTCTTGCCCAGGGACACAACGACACATGGTGGACGGATGCGGGATTCGAACCTCCAACCTTCTGATCGGGGGTCGACTGCCATTACCACTGTGCCACGGCCGCCCCAAGACAAGCTCTCTCTGCTCGGTGTACCTGACTCCATCTGCAGGTGGATCACTGACTTCCTGACAGACCGGAGTCAGCGCGTGCGGCTGGGGAAAGCTGTCTCGGACACTCAGACCATAAGCACAGGTTCACCACAAGGCTGTGTTATTTCCCCTCTGCTCTTCTCCCTGTACACCAACTGTTGCACCTCCAACCATGACTCCGTAAAACTTATTAAGTTTGCGGACGACACCACCCTCATCGGGCTCATCTCGGATGATGATGAGTCTGCGTACAGGAGAGAGGTGGGTCGGCTGGTGACCTGGTGCAGCAACAACAACCTGGAGCTCAACGCCCAGAAGACAGTGGAGATGATTGTGGACTTCAGGAAAGACAGAGCCCCTCTGCCCCCCATCACCTTTAACAACACCCCCATCATCATTGGGGACTGCTACCGGTTCCTCGGCACCACCATCACCCAGGACCTCAAGTGGGAGCCAACCATCAGCTCCCTCATCAAAAAGGCTCAGCAGAGGATGTACTTCCTGCGACAGCTGAGGAAGGCCAAGCTGCCGGCCAAGCTGATGGTGCAGTTCTACACGGCCATCATCGAGTCCATCCTCAGCGCGTCCATCACAGTGTGGTACGCCGGGGCCACTGTCAGGGACAGACACAGACTGCAGCGCATCGTGCGCTCTGCTGAGAAGGTAATCGGCTGTAGTCTCCCATCTCTCCATGACCTGTACGTCTCTAGGACTGTGAGGCGAGCAGGTCGGATCACAGCTGACCCTTCTCACCCTGCATACGGTCTGTTCGAATGACTCCCCTCAGGCAGGAGGCTTCGGTCAATTGGGACCAGAACCTCCCTCCATAAAAACAGTTTCTTCCCCTCTGCTGTCAGACTTTTGAACACTCATAACCATGTTACCCCATAACTTGCCTTGGTCGATGTATTTTGTATTTTGATTGGGAATCACTGTATCACTGTATTTTTTGGACATCTTATTTAGAGTTTAATGAATTGCCAGGAACATCAGCATGTACACTCTGGGAGGCTGGGAAAACAGTTATGAGAGGCAAAATGATAAGCTATTCAACAAATAAAAAGAAAAAAGAAAATAAACATATTGAGGAATTAGAGAAATCAATCAAATTATTAGAAGGTTTACAAGGAGAGGAAACACAGCAAAAACTATGCAAGTTAAAATTTGAACTAAATGAATTTATTGACAAGAACAACAAATTCTTAATACAAAGACTTCAATTAGAAATTTTTGAACACAGTAATAAATCAGGGAGCTTTTTAGCGAACCAACTCAAATTAAACAAAGAAAAAATTTATATATATGATATTAAAGATATAAATGGAAACATAACTTATGATGAGGGAAAAGTAAAAAGTGTTTTTAAAGATTTCTATAAAACTCTATACACTCCACAAATAAATCCATCAGATAAGGATATTAATCAATTATTAGAGAGTGTAATACTTCCAAAACTAGATAGTAGTCAATCATCAGAACTAAATTCACCATTAATATCAGATGAGCTCTGTGAAGCCATTAAAAACATGCCTAATAAGAAATCTCCAGGTCCAGATGGTTATCCAATAGAATTCTATTAAAAAATTCTGGGACATACTGGAACCAATATTTCACAGAATGCTACTTGAGTCAGAAGAAAATGGCAGGCTTCCAACACATATGAATTCAGCAAACATTAGTCTCCTATTAAAACCAGGCAAAGACCAGTATTACTTTGAGATTTTCATTAATGAAAAGTACATTATAAATTAAATTAATTATTATTATTATTATTATTACCTACCAGTTATCGTCCAATCTCTCTCATTAATGTCAATGTTAAAATAATTTGTAAAGTCTTATCTAAAAGATTAGAGAAGATAACTCCTCTCATTATTCATCCAGACCAAAGTGGATTCATAAAAGGAAGACACTCGACCACAAACATTCTCAGATTACATAATTTAATAGAGTATTCATATAGTAAAAATATTGAAACCGCTATTTAGATGCAGAAAAAGCATTTGATAGAGTAAATTGGATTTTTTAATTTGCTAACTTGGTTAAATTTGGATTTGGGAACTATTTCATTAATTGGTTAAAAATATTATATAGCTCACCAACAGCGTGTGTCAGGACAAATAATCAATTATCTTCAAGCTTCTGTTTACAGAGGGGCACCAGGAGGGATGCCCACTTTCACCAGCACTATTTGCTATTTTTATTTAACCGTTAGCAGCAGCAATCAGGCAAAGTGCTGATATTAAAGGCATACAGTGTAAAATATAGAACATACAATTAGTCTTTATGCTGACGACGTTTTACTTTTCCTTCAGAACTCAGGAAACTCAATATCTAATGTTATCAAATTAATAAACTCGTTCTCAAAAGTTTCTGATTATTCTATAAATTGGACAAAATCTATAGCTCTTCCAATAAATTGCGTGTTTAATACTTCTCTTAATGAAAGACTACAATCAGGTAACATTACATACTTGGGTATCAATATTTCTCCTAAACTGGAAGACTTACTAATATTGAGTCATATTCCACTTTTAAAGAAAATTGAAGACGATCTTACTAGATGGAAATCTCTACCCATAACACTTATGGGAAGAGTTGCCTCAGTAAAAATGATGGTCCTGCAGAGAATAAATTATTTATTCTCAATGATTCCAAATAAACATTCAACTGAATTGTTTAAGTCCCTGGACTCTTTCATATCTAAATTCCTTTGGAAAAACATAACCCCATGTATTAGCTTAAAAGCATTACAGAAATCTAAAGATAAAGGAGGATTAGAACTTCCCAACTTTTATCACTACTATTTAGCCAATATGTTACAATATATCTCAAAGTGCTTAAATCCAAATGCACTAGATGAAACTTTGATAGACATAGAACAAACTTTATGTAATAATATTAGGATTTCAGATATGCCATTTATTAGTACAAATATAAAAAGACATGATTGCTTTAAAAGTATCAGTATTAGCTCATCTCTGACAGCATGATAGGAGTATCTAAAAAAGGCAAAGTCTTTACTGCTCCCATGCAGACAAACACCCATCTGGAACAATCCTGATATACAGCAAGAAACTAATGCTGCGTTCCAGTTGCCTTGGAAGTCGAAATTACGAACCCGGAATGACGTCATTTCCAAGTTGAATGCGTTCCAGTTAGCTTGTCGGCACGATGACGAAAACAAGATGGACGCCCGCTACAAAGCTGTTGTTGTTCTTGCTTTGTTGGATTATAAAAAGGTTTCCAGACCAGCAGCGAAGTTGAAAAGCAATTCTGAGGCTCTTGAAATGTTAACCAGGTATGTTGTTTTAACCAGTAGTTTTTTTTTATAAATAAGCTTATTTTTGTTAATTATGGTTTGATTTGATTTTGATTTGATGTTTATTCATTCATTTTAAAAGAACAATACAAGACAGTTTCATCAGATACAAGAATACAAGTAGGATAAAATGAAGGGAGCAGAAAGAAGATGAAATCTTATTATATCTGCCCCTTATTTCACAGTTTGTTCAACCAATGATAACCTTCAAGCAACATCACAGAATGAATAATTCTACTTATTTTTCTAACTGTAATACACAAACTACATCACAAAATGAATAATTCTACTTAATTTTTCCAACTGTAATACACAAACTACATCACCCATAATTCTACTTAATTTTTCTAACTGTAATACACAAACTACATTACAAAATGAATAATTCTACTTAATTTTTCTAACTATTACACAAACTACATCACACTTATTTTTTTTTTTTACTTATTTTTTTTTACTTACTTTTCCTATTTATTATTTTTTTACTTAATTTTCCTAACTGTAATACACAAACTAGATCATAAAATGAATAATTCTACTTAATTTTTCTAACTGTAATACACAAACTACAAGATGGCACAACATCAAGATGTTCACAAAATGAATAATTCTACTTAATTTTCCTAACTGTAATACACAAACTACATCACAAAAATGAATAATTCTACTTAATTTTTTCTAACTGTAATACACAAACTGCATCACAAAATGAATAACTCTACTTAATTTTTCTAACTGTAATACACAAACGCACTAAGCTACATCATAAGTACAACATAAGTGTAATACACAAACACACTAAGTTACATCATATATAGTTTTTGAGCAAGTCCTTTTTGACCTTTTTCTTAAATGTACACATTGATTTTGCATTTTTAACATCACTCTCCAGAGCATTCCACAATCGAACTCCCTGAATTGAGGTAGACCGTCCCTTTAAGCTGGTTCTGAATTGTGGTTTGATGAATATCTCTGTCCCTTTGAGATTGTAACAACTTTGTCTTTTTATAAAATTTCTTTGGATATTTAAAGGTAATGTGTTATTATGAGCCCTATACATAACTGATAAAATACTATATTCTACCAATTCCTGGAATTTCAATAAGTTTAGCTGAAGAAACAAGGTGTTTGATGGGTGACTGAAATGTTTTCTGGTGATTACTCTTACAGCTCTCTTTTGTAAAATAAAAACAGGCTTTGTAATTGTTTTGCACGCTTTTCCCCAAACCTCAATACAATAGATTAAATGTGGAGCAATGATTGTGTTATACAACATATGCAGAGCTTTATCAATTAAAAAATCCCTGACTTTATACAGTACTGCAATTGATCTAGCTATTTTTGTTTTAATGGAATTTACATGATGTTTCCATGTCAGTTTGTCATCAATGATAACACCCAGAAACTTCACTTCACTCACTTTACAGATCACAACATCTTCAATTTCAAATGGATTGTCATCAACAATTCTCTTTTTGTTACTGAATATCATGTAATTAGTTTTATCTAGATTCAAAGATAATTTGTTTAATTTAAACCAAGTTTGTATTTTTATAAATTCTGTTTTCATCATATCCAAAATCTGTTTTATGTCTTTACCCGAACAGAAAAAAGTGGTGTCATCGGCAAAAAGAACACATTTAAGACATTAAATTATGGTCTTGAGGCTCTTAAATCTACTTTATAGTTTTAATTTGATCTCTTTTAGGATTATAGCAGCAGTACAGAAGTTATTAGATAAATAAAGTCAGAAAGTGTTGAACATTGTTTTTCTTTTCTTTTTACTACCTCAGCATAACCATTAGCAGACATGTTTTTCAAAGTCAAAGTCAAAGTCAACTTTATTGTCAGATCTGCAATATGTACAGTGCAGGACATACACAGGACCGAAATTGCGTTTCTCTCAGAATTGCGTTTTTTTTTACGGTTTATTGTTAAAATTGTTATTAAACTTCAATCAATCAAAACTTTATTTCAGACTCATATGGTCCATAGTAACAAAACAATTTAATTTCTTTGTATTTTAGGATGCTGCTGATACACACAAACCTACAGACACATGGAATAATCATGAAGACTGTTGGAGGTGATGCTGAACATGGATGACAACACGTTTGTGCGTCATTTCAGAGTCAACAAGACCCAGTTCACATCTGTAATGATGCAGCTGCAGGAGAAAGGCATAAGGAAGGAGCACTGTCAAGGTGCAGCACCAGTCCCTGTAGAAAAGAAGGTCCTGATGTTCCTGTGGTACATGGCCAACCAGAACAGCTTCAGGGAGATGTCTGACAAATTTGATGTCTCGCAGTCCTCAGCACACAGGATCATCATGGAAGTACTGAAGGCCATTTTGCACAATGGGACACACCTTCATCCCCTGGCCTAATGAATTGATGCTGTGGTGATGATTGTCATCATGGCAGCCTGCCTTCTGCATAACCTCTGCATTGGGGCTTCACCAGTGTGCCAGGATCACCCAAACGGCTGTCCAAGGCAGGAGGATGAATATGACTAAATTACTCTTTACTATGATGTGTGGTTGCTGTACTTGTATTAGCTTGTCATAAATTGTCAAAAAATGTTCCTAGTGTTATGATTAAATGTGTTCATCTGACATGCCACTCTCTCGCTGTCATTTATATCTGTGTGGATAAACCACGCCAAAAACATAAGCTGGTATAGGTAAACACATTTTACAGCTACAAAAACATGCTTCAAAAACCAGCTGCAAAACTTAGCTTCCCACAACAATAACACCTGCTTAAAAGTCAGTGCTTAAATAAAACATTTCTATGTAGTAATTTTAAAACTCTGCCCGATGGTGTGCAGAACATGAGAGCACTAGTTTCTCTGCAAGTATAACGGTTTCCAAAAACATTGATGAAAAACTATGCAGTGCATCATGACAAATTGTCGTGTTTGAATACCAGAGGTGTTCCTCTTTTACAATGAATTTACTTTCATTCTAAACAGTTTCTTTTCATTACAGTAGTCTTATCTTCAGATTGAATTGTCCATCTCTGACTGCTATTAAAACAGTCTGGGAACAAGACCTTCAATCCCCCCTCTCTGACGAGGTGTGGGACTCTATTCTCGATCAGGTGCATTCAACTTCAATGTGTGCTCGCCACGCACTCCTGCAATTTAAAGTTGTCCATCGGGTACACTATTCTAAAGTTAAATTGGCGCGCATTTATCCAAACGTGGATCCAACGTGTGACAGGTGTAGGAGTGCACCTGCTACACTAATCCATATGTTTTGGTCTTGTCCTACCCTGGCTAACTTCTGGAAATCAGTTTTCCACACTATATCTGAAGTTTTGCAATGTGAGATTGAGCCAACGCCCATCTCCGCCGTCTTTGGAGTGGCCCCAGAACTAGACATACCACGCTTTAAACAAAGAATGCTTTCATTTTTATCTTTACTTGCCAGGAGAGCCATTTTATTAAAGTGGAAAGATCCAGCTCCCCCGTCACATTCACATTGGATCAGGGATATTATGTTATGTATGGACTTAGAAAAGATAACATTTACTCTCCGGGGTTCTGAAAATAAATTTTATAAAGTTTGGTACCCCTTCTTAACAGTTTATGAGAAATCTTCTACAACTGTCGTTGAGTAGCTCCCCCCCCCTCCCATACCTTTTTTTTTTTTTTTTTTTTTTTCTTTGTAGTTTACTTAATTTTACCTTATATAGTTTATGGACATGGGTCTATCTAAAATAGCATTGTATAATTGTGATTTATTTTATTTATTTTATTTTATTAATTATTGCATTGTAGAATTGTGACTGATTTTAATTTATTTTATTAATTGTTATTACTACCACGTCTACTTTGCGCAAATGTTATTTGGTGGGTTTATCTGCTGTCTGGGGTTTTGTTTTTGGGTTAAAATCTGTGAATATTAGCTTGTTATGCACGTTTTTGTACCATATTTGTCAATATACAGCTAATAATCAATAAAAAATATATAAAAATGAAAAATGAACACTGAACAGCTAAAAGGGGTACTGTGCTAAACGACAACAATGCCGCCTCACAGCCGTTTTGCGAGCCGTTGTCGACGCACAGAGGCTGTTTAAACATATCATTGTCGTTACTGTAAAGAACTACAGTGCCTGAATGCGTTAATGTGAAGTTACAGCTAGTAAACCACACAGAACTGCAAAAAAGAGTAAAAAGTAACTCTTTCACTCACTGTTGATGCGAGGAGCAGCCATCTTGAAACAATGACGTCACGTGATCTTGGGTGATCTCGGGTGCGGTGCGGCTACACAAAGTTCACGAGTTGGAATTACGACCTGAGGGGGCGTTCCAGTTGATTTTTACTACTCGGAAGCACGTAATTACGACCTCCGAGGACAACTGGAACGCAGCATAATATGTTAAATTTCCCAGGTTGGAGAATTAAGGGAATTGAACGTCTGGAACACATATTTGAAGGTATAGACTTTATTCCATTTAATAAATTAATAATACAATATGACATTGACAATAAATAATTCTTAGAATATCAACAAATTAAGTCTATTGTAAAAAAGAAATTTAAGCTTAATAAAACATTGTTAGAAACACCAATATGTGTGTTGGAGTTCATTATTGTTAAACCGCCCAAATTATTATCTAAAATATACAAGAAACTGTCTAGAATCGATGACTCCATAACGCTACCTGTTGCAAAATAGGAGACAGATTTATCAATCAACTTTGACCAAAACACCCAGGGGGGCCGCCAGGAATATTGGGCCCCATGAAAAAAAATCCAATTGGGCCCCCCTGCAATAAGTATTTCAGTTTTGTTGTGTAATGGTAGAAAGCGCAAGAGAGAGAGGAAAATCCCCAGAGACTCTGCCATACATGTCAAATTGTCCATAATTTAAATGGATTTTCCCTAATTTTGCAGGTATACAGGTGTAGAAAGCAACCTCACGGATTTTTTTTCAGTTTTACAAATTTTCTTTAAAAAAACTCAGTTTCAAATGTAAAACAACCCAATAAAGTTAAATGAACACATTCTTCAACTCTACACCCAGTCTGTCTTTATATGTCATTGTTAATATTATTGTCTAATGAAGTAACTGTGATATGTGCATATTTTGAGATGATAGTGCTCCAATCGTTCTACAAATCGTTCTGCCGTTAGAAATAAGTTATCTCCCCGACCTCCTTTCTGCCTGGTTTGTGCTGCATCTCCCCCGCAGACAGCCCCCCACCCCCAATACAGAGTTGTTGGTGAAAATTACAATTACGGATTTTTGACAGTCACTATACGGGTAAATGTCCCAAGGGGTTGCCATGTATGCTCTGCAGTTACCTTACATGTCATTGAACAGTGTTGCTCACCTTTTTCACAGGGACAGGGAGGAGGAGTTCCACTGCTATTGGGAGTTTGGGCTGCTGCTGATTCTGACTCATCTGTTAAGTGTGGTGAATAGTACAGGGATAAGTTATATGTATATATGAATATCTTGGTAAACATTTTCTTTCATTGATTAAATGCTGGTGAAATATGTCGTTACATTTGTGCCACCAGCTTGAGTAACACTGATTTAACAGCAGATATCAATATAAATGAACAATAATTTGAAGCATGTGCATTCAAATCACACACACGCTTGCTCGTGGCTCTGTCTCTGCATGTTCAACCCAAGTTATATGTAAATGAAGCACATCACCAGCCAATCACAGCCAGGTTGTTTTCATTCAATCAAAGCATGTCTTGCAAATCAAAGTACTGAACCAAGAGGCGGAAGTGACAAAATCTTAGATATATTAAATCAACAAAATATAATATATAACTTAAACATTTGTAGCCCAAGAATATTTAGTTAAGCATACAAATATGCTTATTGTCAATGTGCATTTTAGGCAACATTTCTAAATTATATTACTTGTTGGTTTTGGTATTATTTGTAGATATTCAAATTCTACTAAGCAATACAACAAAATGTCTGTAAAGAAGACGGACTATCTAGTAAATTAATTTGAATATCTACAAATAGAATCAAACCCAACAAATAATACATCTTAATGTAATTAAGAAATATTGCCTATAATCTTCTTCTTCTTCTTTCGGCTTTTCCCTTTTCAGGGGTCGCCACAGCGAGTCATCCTCCTCCACCTCACTCTGTCCTCTGCATCCTCTGTCCTCACTCCAACTACCTTCATGTCCTCTCTAACTGCATCCATATATCTCCTCTTTGGTCTCCCTCTTTGTCTTTTTCCTGGCAGCTGCATTTCTAACATCCTTCTACCAATATACCCACTGTCCCTCCTCTGGACATGTCCAAACCACTGTCCCTCCTCTGGACATGTCCAAACCACTGTCCCTCCTCTGGACATGTCCAAACCACTGTCCCTCCTCTGGACATGTCCAAACCACTGTCCCTCCTCTGGACATGTCCAAACCATCTCAGTGTGTCCTCTCTAACTTTATCTCCCAGTTATCTCCCAGTTGTTCAACATGTGCTGTACCTCTGATGATCTCATTCCTGATCTTATCCATCCTTATCCTCCTCTGTTAGATCATATTAGTCTTGAAACAGCATCTGCCGACACATCGAATCAATCTATTTGGGCTCCTTTGATCGGCTCCGTTACATAGTGAGGGTGAGGGGTCTGGGATCTGGCCTTGTGGGGCATTGGGGCTGGTGTGGGAGGGTGTCGGTGCTTGGGGCACCGGGGGGGTTGTTGAGGGCTGGGCTGTTGGGTGTGTCTGGGCAGGGGGGCCCTGCTTTTGCCCCAGGGAGGACCTGGGTGGCTCTTGGGGATGTCTGCTAGTGGCTGCATGCGTGCCCTGGGTGGTCTGTGGCGGCGGTCATGGGTCACCGATCGGTGGCCTGGCTGTGCTGGGGTGCGTTCGGGGTGGATGCCGGGGGCTTGGGGTTCTGGGGGCGTGTCGTCCCCGGGCTTGGGACTGGTTGGGGTCGGGGATCTTGGGCTCTGGCAGGCGGGTTGCGTGGCTTTGGGCTGGCTTGTGCTCTGGTGCCCAGCTCTGGACGGGGAGCCCTCGGCTCGCTGGTGGGTTGCAGGTTTGTGGGCTGGGAGGTTGGGTGTCTAGGGACATGACCAGTGGCCCGTGGGAGGGGCAGGTTGACCCAGCCTGGGTGTCTAGTGTGCCATGTGTTCTGAGAGTTGTTAATATGAGGGGTGGGTGTAGTATTTCTTCTGGGGTGGGGACTGGGTGGATGTCGTTGGTGATGGTCTGGGACTATGCATGGCCGGCTGGCTGGCCCCTTTCTTATGGTGAAGGCTGGCTCTCGGAGCTTCCTGGCTCTGTCGGTGGTTAGGCGGGCGCTCTTGGCCGGGTCATCCATGTGGGCTTTGGCGTCCTCTTGGGTGGTGGGTTGACTACGGTTTGTGGGGGGTCTTGGCGGCCCTGGGGTGTGTGGGCTCTTGGTCCTGCTGCTGGCAGTCCTTGGGGCCCTGTCTCTCTCTGGTCTGGAGCTCAATGGGCCTGGCAATAGGAGAGGTGTCTTGGCTTCGCTCCTTGGAAGGACCCTGAGGAGCTGGGGGAGGGGGCTGTTCGGTCAGTGGGGGAGCTGACTCCCTACGGGAGCATTTGGTCCTGCACTTATTTTTCTCCCCATCCCTCACCGCGCACCTCTACCCTCTTCATTTTCAAATTTCATACATGTAGGGATTTTGGGGCTCGGGTGTGCTACAACAATTTTACATCTCTGTTGAACAGAGCCACCTGGGACTCAATTTTATTATACACCTGAAGAGTTTAAGAAGTATTAATGTTTTTCTGACTAAATGTTTATCAATTTTTAAGAGTTAATGCTTAATGCAACACAAAAAACATTTTAGTTTTTCATTAAAGCCTTGAAGAAGAGGGGGGTTTTGTGTGGCTTTGCTTCAAAGGTCCAGAGTTTTCTTTGAAAGATTAAGGGCCCAATCCTTCTCGAAAAACTGGTCTTTGATGGAATGAATGCATATCACCCATCTCACTTCAAGCTTTGCAGTTCTTCTGAAAGGGAGTGTTTCCATGCATCTCACAGCCAAGTTTGTGAGATGTTGATGAGCACAGCTCATTAGTTAATGGCAAACTGACCTTATGGCTGATAGATGAAACAGAAAGCTTTTGCAATGCCTAGTACTATCTTGAAAAAACAAAGTTTGATTGAAAACATGTTTGATGGGAGTGAATGCTCACAACGGTATAAAATGAGTTGCGCTCGGATAAACAATTTGGAGTCTACCGTGGGTTTTTGATCCAAACGCCCGGTGTGCATTGATGACTTTCTCTCGCCGAGAACAGAGCAGCTCCCCTGTTCAAAGTGTCAAAGGTGAGAAAATACTGTAATTTGTTACACATCAATGTCTAAGCTTGTGGGTATTTTAAGTTTTACTGTGGCGAGATTAAACAGACACTTTTAAATCTTAGCAGGAAACTTGTGTGTGTGCAGTCAGTACTGTGGCAGATTTAACTGACAATTATTTCTAGCAGGAGGACTGTTTGTATGTTTAAACATGTTTTTACTTTTTGCCTTTTTCTGTCACAAGACTTCTTTAATAAATATTCATTATTGTTGAGGAAATCTGTGTCTGTTTTCTTCTAAACAAGTGTGCCCACCTTTCACGGACCGACAAAGATGATAAAACATTAACCATTTGGGTTGATCAATTATTTCATAAAGCAACACCTTAGACATTCATTCATAACATCCTCATGACATTCACATATAGGAACTTGGGGTGGGCACTATGGCTATGGGTGGTGGGATGACACTACTCTCGTCCCCTGTGCCTGTGCTCACTTCCAATGATGCATTTAGACAGTAACGCCAAAAATACACTACACGCGTTCCAGCTCCGCCCCGCTCCGGTCCGACCTCCGCAGCAAATACGCACCCATTATAATCAATGAGATAAAGTACACTGGCTCCGCACGGCGGCAGCGAGCTGCGGCGAGCGGACGGCAGTCCGTCAAAATTAGAAATTTTTCTATTTCTGCCGGATGACGGAGCTGTGCCGGAGTCAACTTTTGAAGATTACGTCGCACCAACAGGAAAAGGAACGAGCACAACTTCCGTATTTACAAAATAAAATCACCACGGGCGGACTAATCCTAGCTCTATACGGATTTATTTGTACAAAAATGCTGTCAAACTATCATTTATGACTATTCTATGACTAAACTATTATATTTATGACTATGACTACACCTAATAACGCAATACAAGAAATAAATAAATAAAAAAGTATTTTATTCTGAAATGTAAACATCACTTCCTGTTGCTCAAACCATGTCCTGTCGCTTATTTACGAGAGAAGATCAAGGCAGCCTTTACTGTTGTTCTCCTTCTTCCACCGAATGAATTGTTTTGTTCTGAATTCATTATTTATCACTTGATTTATCGCGCAATCTCACAATTCCCGCGCATGCGTCTTGGAGCGGCGCATCCATGCGGACCTGAGCTGAGCGGAGGCAGTGGACTTTGGACTCGCTCAGCTGCGACCTGCGGAGCGGAGCGGACACGGACCGCGTGTAGTGTATTTTTGGGGTAAGGGTTTGGATTAGAGTTGGGGTGGAGGGGAATCTGGCATTATACCAACCTCTGCTCCTTCTTCTTTCCTTTTTTTCATTGCACTTTACAACAACACACATTAATAGCACATCTGGGGGCAGGGGTGTGTATGTCAGGGTCTTGTGTTTATTTTTATTTATATATTTTTTTTTTCTCTTGCTACCCCCTGGTTCCCTGGCTACCATTCCGGTGGTGGGGTCCAGTGGAAGAGGAGGCCGTCGGGTGTTGTCCTGGACCATAGGGGGGTTCGGACCTGGGGAGTTGTCGTGGGTAGGGTTGGCGTTGCGCCCTCTCCGGGCTGTTTTTGACTTGGGTGTCCTGTCGGCTGGGCGTTGATTAGGCCGGATCTCTGATATCGGCTCCTCTCTACCCCAGAATGAATGGGCCTACTTCCTGGGTTTGGGCGTGGGCTACCCCATGTAGGGGGCAGGTACATGTCTTGTACCTGGAGGTATAGAGTGTGTATCGGGAGTATGAATTGAATGTGTTGTTATTGTATGTCTTTGAGTGTGTGAGGGTGAGGATGAGGGTGGGTCTGTGTGATTGTGTCTGTGTATGAATGGCTATTTGTCAGGCCGGGACTTAGATTGCCACCTCTTTGATACAGCTGGGACAGCTTGGTTTCGCGTCCCTACCACGCGGCCCCCTAGTGGGGTGTGCCTTTGCCTGCCGGCGCGCTTGGGGCCCTTGGTGTCGGGGGCTGGGCGCTTGGGCGTGTGTCGGCTCACCTGGTGGCTGCCTGGTGATGCTCGGGTCCTCTGGTCCTGTTGGGCCTGGACCTGGGGGGAGGGGGTGCGTCCTCGGTTCCCGGGCCTTGGTGCCTAGGCCTGGGGCTGTGTCGGTGCAGCGGGTTCCGGCGAGGGCCTGTGAGTATGTCGCTGTTGTCCGCGGGGTTCATTGTGTGTAGTCGCTGGTGGGGCTTTTCCGGTTCTCCCCTATGGTCGGATCTGGGGTGTGGGTGAGTAATTCGTCCTGTTCGGGTGTCCCTGGGGGCTCCGGGCTCGGGGTCCCTCTTGGGGTCTTGGGCTCTTGTCCCCCCTTTGTCTGGCTCGGGTCTTGGGGGTCGGGTCTCTGATACTTCGTGGTCACTATTGAATGTTCTATTAGAGAAGCCTTATACACTTATGCATGCTCACAACCACACACAAATAGATGCAGGGATGTATATGTTGGTATCGTATGTAGATGTATATGTGACTGCATACGCATGTATATGTTTGTATATATATGTAGGTATAGGTATATATATTTATAGGAATCGACTGCAAAGCCATGAATGTGCCTTATGTGTCTCACTGCATATGCCACTTTGCCTCTATACCAACATCAACTACCTCATACATATACGGTGTACATTAACTTATATGAAAAAAACAAACCTCGACCCGTCAGTATTATCCAACTTCAGGCCTGTCTCCAGACTCCCATTTGTTTCTAAACTTCTAGAGAAAATAGTTGAGTCCCAACTAAAGTGCTTCCTGGAGGATCACGCTATCCCCGAGCTATTCCAGTCTGGCTTCAAATCCCTCCACAGCACTGAGACTGCCCTACTGAAGGTTTTTAACGACATCTTTCTATCCACAGATACTGGTGACTCTGTGCTGCTTGTCCTATTGGACCTCACATCCGCTTTTGACACCATCGACCATGAGATCCTCATTGCTAGGTTGGAGCAGTGGGTGGGCATCTCAGGATCAGCCCTAAACTGGTTCAGATCCTACCTCTCTGACAGGTCTTTTTGTGTGTCCATCAATGATTTTACTTCTGCAGTGGCGGCTCTTAAATGGGGGGTTCCGCAGGGGTCCATCCTGGGTCCTCTCTTGTTCTCCTTATACCTGCTGCCACTCGGTGCTATTTTCCGGAAACACAATATACCTTTCCACTTCTACGCTGATGACTGTCAAATCTACTTCCCCCTAAGACAAAATGGTACAGGCTCTATTCAACCTCTGCTCGACTGCCTGGCTGACATCAGGGACTGGATGGCTTTAAATTTCTTAAGCTTCAATGATAAGAAGTCTGAAGCCATATTGTTCCTTCCCAATGACACAACCTCAAACCACTGCATTGACCTGTCTGCTCTACCCCTATCCGAAAAACAAAAAGTCAAAAATCTGGGAGTGATAATGGATCCTTCCATGAAACTCAACAGTCATGTAAACATGATCGTCAAATCCTGTTTTTTCCAGCTGAGACGTCTGTCTAAGCTGAAGCCCATATTATCCAAAAAGCACCTGGGGCCTCATGTATCAACCGTGCGCACGCACAAAAACCGTGCGCACGTCACTTTCCACGCAAAACCCCGTATGTATCAAAACTGAACTGAACGTGAATATCTGCGCACCTCCACGCAAGCTCCCCTGTTGGCGTACGCACGTTTCTGTGGTCTTTGTTCCTTTGGCGACACTTACAGGTGATTCTGAGAAACTGTGTCCATGATGTGAAAACAATCATTAATCCCACCAAACACACATGATTAACGATTATTACATCCACATGGACGCAATTAGATGAGTGGATATAAAAGCATGCGCCAAATAGTGGCAACTATATTGACAACAATGAGATGTGATTTCTTTAAATAAGAAGTTAACCAAGCTGTACCAATATGCCTACGTTTAGGTCAGTGTGTAGCGTGCTTGCCTTTAGTTCCAAAGGTCATGAGTTCGAATCTCGCATGGTACAACGTTTTTCTTTTTTTTTTTCCTTCCAGATTTAAATACACATGAAAACTAATTACAAAACAAGAAATCGTCTGCTTCCTTTCATTTCATGTATTGTTCTATTTCTTGTTGTTTCATTAAATAGTTTTCCTGTGTTCTTTGAATCTGGAATAAACAAAATAAAAAAAACGTTGTACCATGCGGGAGTCGATCTCACGACCTTTGGGACGAAGGGCGTGCGCGCTCACCACTAACCTATACAGGCATGTAAGAGCAGCTTGGTCAACTTCTTATTTAAAAGTGGATGGTTTGTTTTGCGCTGAGCGTGCCAAATAAAGCCTTTTTCCGTGCTTCTCTGCCTCACTCAGAAGTGATTCCTGTTCACAGTCCGTGAAGTTCCTCTTTTTTCCACGTTCCGACATGATTTGCAATGGAGCAGAGACGACATTCCTGTCGTGCATGGCATATTTAAATGACTTTGCATATTTATACGGAGGCGTGTCAAAGGCGGAGTCGGCCACTCTCTCATGTGCGCTCAATTCCACGTTGATTGTGATGTACAAAAGGAATGTGCGTGGATACCGGTGTACGCACAGTTTGATAAATCTGGATTTTTTTGTGCGTAGACACTTTTCTGGATTTGACCGTACGTCACTTTTCAGTAAGAAATCCACGCAAGTCTTTGTACATGAGGCCCCTGGAGACAGTGATTCACGCATTCATTACATCTAGGCTTGATTACTGCAATTCACTTCTGTTTGGCGTCAGTCAAGCCACCATTGCACGATTACAACTGGTTCAGAACGCAGCTGCCCGATTTTTAACCAGCACACGCAAAAGAGAGCACATTACACCAGTCTTGGCCTCCCTTCACTGGCTACCGGTTCATCTTCGAATCCAATTCAAAATTCTCATGTATGTCTACAAATCGCTGAACAGTCTCGCCCCCGCCTATCTCTCGGATCTGATACACCCATATGTCCCTCCACGTGCTTTGAGGTCAGAGGATCAGGTACTCTTAATAGTTCCAGAAACTCGCCTTAAGCGCAGGGGTGACAGGGCGTTCTCTGTAGCAGGCCCAAGACTCTGGAACGAGTTACCGCTGCTCATCAAACAGGCCCCCTCCCTCTCAGTTTTCAAATCCCGGTTAAAAACTCACTACTACTCCATCGCTTTCAATGCCAGCTGATTTGTATTGGATCGTTTGATTTATGATCTGCAATGTTTTTATGTTTTTCGTGTTGTACTTCATTGTCTGTGTTGCCTGTTGCGTGTTTGTTTGTCCAGCACTTTGGTGTGGACTTGTTCCTGTTTAAAGTGCTTTATAAATAAAATGGTATGGTATGGTATGGTATATGCTGCTGTGCCACTCTTTGCAAATGTCAATGCTAGAACCTTCAGTTTATTTTATAGATATACTTTTTATACTTTTTATACTACTATGCAAAAACTCAGGACAGTATTACACTTTTATTATTTCATTTTATGCTTATGTTCATTGGGTGTTTGGTGTTTCAGGGGTGTTTGGTGTTTCAGTGTTGGTGTAAATTTTCATACTTTTATACTATTATGAAAAAACTCAGGACAGTGTTACACTTTTACTATTTTATGCTTATGTTTATTAAATGTTTTAGTGTTTAGTGTTTAGATGGTTACTGTTGCACCGAGGGACTGAGAGAAACGCAATTTCGGTCCTGTGTATGTCCTGTACATATTGCAGTTCTGACAATAAAGTTGACTTTGACTTTGACTGAATATTCTAAGTCTTTTATACATATGTATTTTGTTGCTGTGTTCTGTCATGTTCTTTGCAGGTTTACAGACAGCGGTCGGGTGTATTTGCCTTGTGCTCTCTTTGTGTATATTTATTATATTTAGTAGTCTTACTTTCCGTCTTTCCTTTCTTTCTATCCTATTGAAAAAAAAAATCATAATGGTGTGAATAGGATGGCTGTAAGGTGAGAAGGGAGGCCATCTATAAAAGAAAATTAAGGAGAAAAAAGTTAATGTGGAGCATTGCTGTGAATGGATTGGTGGTTGAGTAAGGAAACCTTGTATTCAATACAGAGTGAAATGGGAAGCCAATGCAGGGATTTAAGGATTGGGGTGATGTGGTCATTTTTCCTTTGCTTCATCAGAATCCTGGATGCACTGTTCTGTGCATACTGTTCTGTACATATTGAAGTTTTTGAATGTGCTTAGATGGAATTCCATAGAAAAATGAATTGCAGTAGTCCAGTCTTGAGGAAACAAAAGCATGGACAAGTTTGTCAGCATCGGAAAAGGAGAGTAATGAACGGAGTTTGGATATGTTTTTCAGATGAAAGAATGAAATTCAACACTTGCTCTTCTCAAGGGCGGACATCTTCTCTCGGTCTCCGCTTTGCTTTTGTTTTGTCTTGTCTGTGAAACTGTCTTAGAGCCTCTCCTTTACAAAATATTCAGAATCATAACTATGGACTTCAATTTGGTCAGTTGGTCCCTCAACACAACTGATCACATTTATTTAAAGAGAAGACAGGCTGTAGGCGAGCCGATTTGCCCTGTTGGCATGCACAAACTTGATGACGTGTCTATCTCTGCTGTCATCTGTGGATCTTAAGGACACATATTTAATAGGATTTATGATAATTGGTTCCTGCTTTTTGGATTTGGCTGGTTCCTGGTCTATCAACACAAAAGGAAGATGTTGGAAGCAAATCTGGTCCTGGTCAGGCTGCCTACCTTACATGATGGCTTGGTTCATGTCTTGAAAACCCAGACTTTTGGCTGAATGGATTAGATCTCAGGGATTTTCTCAGGCACGTTCCATTGGTGTGGTCATTTTAATTTTGACATTTCGGAAGTGAGTGGACCAATACAGACTGAAGGTAGATGTCATTAAAGTTCTGCCTGTTCCCAAAACAATTGTGTTTATCTCAAATTTGGCTCATTGGCTGGCCTTGACAGGCCGTCTTATCTCAACATGCCTGAGAAGTTTTGTATACCTGACGCTCTCCCCCTTCCAAACCTGCTACTGAGGAATTCCACTGACTTTTCAGAGGAGCCCAGCTGAATAAACATTCTGTCATCATTTCAGGACTCTGGATTTGCCTCTGGCCGTCCTCGGCAGCCCCCCCCCCCGAGTGTGCACAGATCTCTCCAGAGGGAACTACTGTATATGAACTGAGTGATTTTATCTGAACTCTGCAGTGCCTCTGCGTGCTGGCTGCTCACCGCCTTTGAGTCCCCCCCCTCCCCCCTCTGCGTAATGTCGGCGTCATTATGTGCTTGTGTGCAAGATTTTTTTTCATTACCACATTTTTGACCTTCAAACAGAGGTCAAAAATGTGTTAGGAATTTTTTTTGTCTCCAAACCCTATGTGTTATTTTTCACCACTTTTATTTTCTGTCCAACAGATCTCACTTGTAAATGAGTCTTTGAGGCTCAATGTGACTTATCTGTTTAAATAAAGGTTGAATGAATGAATCAATCAATCAATGCCATAGGTCAAAACCAGACCAAGAGTTTGATGATAAGAATGAAACAAGTTCAGAGAAGATGACTGATGTCTTCGTCCTGGCTAGGTTAACGTCTCGCCTGGACAAAGACTAAGAGATGAACCGGACTGTCCAGAGTTTAAAGGCCACATAATTTTAATAAGAACTTTGGTCATGTGCATACCTGCAAACTAGTCACCTTTCGACGAAAATCGCAGTTTTCAAAGCAAAATATATCATTTACGTGATTCGTGTAGATCCGATGAGTTTTTGTTTTCGTGGAGGGGGGTGTCAGACCCGTTTGATGATAGACGGCATCATTTCCCACTGACTGAATTTCAAGAAACAGCAAGGCATCTTCTCAACAATAAAACATCTTTGTTGGAGCTCGTCATTTTGGCCAATCACAGTCAAGACAGACGATAGTGGGGAGGGGGAGGAGCCGACAGCAAAAACCTCCGCAGGCAGCGCGCTGAGCGCGCGCGGTTAAACGGGGTCAGATTAGAGGTGGTGTTTTCAAAGGAAATTAAAACAATTTTACAAATGACAGACGCAGAGAAAACTGTTAAACCAAGTCCTTCAAAGTGTGGGAGCTCCACGCTTCATAAAAATAAAAACTGCGCGACATGCAGCTTTTAAAAGTGACGACACGACACAGGAGAACCACAGAGATAAACGTAAACAAGACGGAGTCGTAAACTAACTTCACCACGGTGTGAATGAAGCAACATCAGCAGTAAGTCTACATTAAACCGCATTTGTTCTGTTTCAAAGTGAGAAAACATAATGTCAGTGTCTCTGCTCTGTATTAAACGCCTTTTTTGATTTGTATTTTTTGACTAGCCATCTTTTTTGTGTATGTCCTAATTATATTGGGATATGTTAATAAATGTATTTTTTTCCTAAAGTCAAAAGTCGTTAAAGAGCAAATTTTTCTTATGCTGTAGATGAGAAAAAGCCCAGGTAACACATTGTCTGTAAAGTAAAATAGTTAAAATCAGTGATGCTGTTCTGAGTCCATCACTAAATCAGAAAACTAAAAAAACCTCCTAAATTCACTGTTGGTGGTTATTAAAATGTCACCTGTTCATTGGGTAAAGTTAATATTCTTATTTTTATACATGCAGTTGAGTGTCACCATTGTTTAGTAAAATGGCATGTTATGTTACAAATAAAACTAAATAAAAATTAACAAAATAAAAGTCAATTGCACCCCTAAAGTCACTGTGATAAATTGTCACATTAATTTCATTATCTTAGCCACAGGAGTGAGTTTAAAAACAGGATGATGTCTATATGAACTAGTTGAAAGAGGTGTCTCTAAAATATCCTGATGCATGATCAATAATAATTTCAACAATTTTTTAATCTGTCCACAGGACCTGACTTTATTTTGTTAGATGTCTCTAAAATAGTTATTGAATCATGTTTACATGTAGGTAAACATAGATGTTTAACAACTTGTTAAAATACACCAGAATGCAGGAAATGGCATCTACTTTATTCAAAATTTCTGGCAAAACATGAGTTTTTACTGTTATCAAAAAGGTTCTGCTGTATTTGGATTGCTGCTGCTGTTGTTGTTGTTGTTGTTGTTTGTTAATTTTTTGGTTGACACAATCTTTCCTATTTATGTCCTCATTAAATTAGGTTAGTAAATGACTTTTGCCTGAAGCATGTTAAAAAAATTACAAAATCTTTCCGGGGGGATGTTTGTCACCTTTTTCACCCCTTCTGAGTTTGCAGGCATGTGTTGCTGAAGCTCCGTTCTATAACCTGAAAACACTCAGGACCATTCAGACAGGAAGTTGAGTTTAAAGTTCTTAAATATATTGTTAAATGTTGTTGTCTTGTGGACCCAGTGTCTCGTCTCGTCTCTTTCCTGGACATGAGTGTTTTTTAATGTCCCATATAATTTTTACACACCGCCTGGTTTTGTTAAGCTTACTGACATTTTGTTTCTGCAGCCCGACACAGTTTGGGTCAACTCAAATGGAACCATGTACTTCACTCTCAGCACTTTACACTGAGTACGGTACTTAACGTTCAGTACTTAAAGGTATTGTGACATGATTTTGTAAATTTGAATATTTGTCAGAACATATATATCTTATATCATTGAGCTCTGGTCGTTTTTGCATAATAAATTATAAATATATTAAAATTTCATTCCAATTTATGGTAATTTTTTACCATAAATTCTCTGGGACACGCCCCGTGAATTTATGCAAATCTTCATGTGACGTACACGTGGGCACTGGGCATAAGGCGGAGCCTGGCTTGCCCCTTTGTTTGGTGAAAGATCGACTCTTTTTTTTTTTGGTGTAACTTGAAAAATGCTGTCACGTTGTAGCGCATTTGGGTGTTCTAATATCAGCAGTGAACAAGTGAGCCTTCACAAATTCCCAAAAGATGAGAAACTTTGCCTAGAATGGAAGTACAGAGAACTTGTGACCGATGGGTTCCTACTGAGAGTCCTATGTCTGCAGCGACCATCTTACTGCCTATCAGGTACGATCTGTTGTTTGTTTTTATTTGGGGAGAGTCTATTAATGAGAGTTTTGGATGATTTACTGTTTAAAAAAGATATATGTCAGACGTGAGGTCTATCTGCCGACATCTGCTTGCTAACAGACATTAGCATAGCTCCCGAGTCAACACGGAGTGCTATTTAGGTATTTTTAAATTATGTCGGCGCAATCAGGTACGATCTGTTGTTTGTTTTTATTTGGGGAGAGTCTATTAATGAGAGTTTTGGATGATTTACTGTTTAAAAAAGATATATGTCAGACGTGAGGTCTATCTGCCGACATCTGCTTGCTAACAGACATTAGCATAGATCCGAGTCAACACGGAGTGCTATTTAGGTATTTTTAAATTATGTCGGCGCAATCAGGTACGATCTGTTGTTTGTTTTTATTTGGGGAGAGTCTATTAATGAGAGTTTTGGATGATTTACTGTTTAAAAAAGATATATGTCAGACGTGAGGTCTATCTGCCGACATCTGCTTGCTAACAGACATTAGCATAGATCCGAGTCAACACGGAGTGCTATTTAGGTATTTTTAAATTATGTCGGCGCAATCAGGTACGATCTGTTGTTTGTTTTTATTTGGGGAGAGTCTATTAATGAGAGTTTTGGATGATTTACTGTCTTAAAATGATAGATCTCAAACGCAATCGGACATGCTCAAAGCCACGAAGCTCCCTGCACGTTTTTTTAAAGCTGAATCGTAAAAGTTAATAAGTTTTCCATTAATAGAGTATACAATAAAATGATTTGAGCAAGATTAAAACTTCTACTGCTTATATTGACCTTCCAAAACTGAAGACAAATCGCTTAGATCAACACTAGAAATGCTGCACTCGTCTGAGTCGACATGCTCCGCCATTATTATTTACATGCGCGTTGAGCAGCGGCTCCCCACGTGTACGTCAAATGACGGTTTTGCGGAATGCACGGAATTTTAGGGGCGTGTCCCAGAGAAATGACTACCATAACTTGGAATAAAAATTTAATATATTTATAATTTATTATGCAAAAACGACCAGAGCTCAATGATATAAGATATATATGTTCTGACAAATATTCAAATTTACTAAATCATGTCACAATCCCTTTAACTTTCAGTACTTAACTCTCAGTACAGTACTAAACTCTCAGTACTAAACTCTCAGAACTTGATGCTCAGTACTTAACTCTCAGAACTTTACGCTCAGTACTTTATTCTCAGTACGTTACTCTCAGTACTTAACGCTCAGTACTTAACTCTGAGTACTTAACTCTCAGTACTTAACTCTCAGTACTTTATTCTCAGTACTTTATATATACTTTATATATACTTTATTCTCAGTACGTTATGCTCAGTACTTAATGCTCAGTACTTAACTCTCAGTACTTAACTCTCAGTACTTAACTCTCAGTACTTAATTCTCAGTACTTAACTCTCAGTACTTAGCTCTCAGTACTTAGCTCTTAGTACTTAACTCTCAGTACTTAACTCTCAGTACTTTACTCTTAGTACTTAACTCTCAGTACGTCACTCTCAGTATGTCATTCTGAATACTTAACTCTCAGTATTTTACTCTCAGTACTTTACTTTCAGTACTTAACTCTCATTACTTTACTTTCAGTATGTCACTCTGAATATGCTGATGAAGATTCTCAGTCGTCCAGGACATGATAAAATCAAAAAAGGCGTTCAATACAGGATCAACTGGACTTTATTTGTAACAGAAGACGTTTCGCTTCTCATCCGAGGAGCTTTATGTCACTCTGAATACTGAACTCTCAGTATTTTACTCTCAGTACTTTACTTTTAGTACTTAACTCTCAGTACGTCACTCTCAGTACGTCACTCTGAATACTTAACTCTCAGTACTTTACTTTCAGTACTTAACTCTCAGTACTTTACTCTCAGTACGTCACCCTGAATACTTAACTCTCAGTACGTCACTCTAAATACTTTACTCTCAGTACTTTATTCTCAGTACTTAACTCTCAGTACTTTACTCTCAGTACGTCACTCTGAATACTTAACTCTCATTACTTTACTCTCAGTACTTTATTCTCAGTACTTTACTCTCAGTACTTAACTCTCAGTACCTAACTCTCAGTACTTAACTCTCAGTACTTAATTCTCAGTACTTAACTCTCAGTACTTAACTCTCAGTACTTAGCTCTTAGTACTTAACTCTCAGTACTTAACTCTCAGTACTTTACTCTTAGTACTTAACTCTCAGTACGTCACTCTCAGTATGTCACTCTGAATACTTAACTCCCAGTACTTAACTCTCAGTACTTTACTCTCAGTACGTCACTCTGAATACTTAACTCTCAGTACTTAACTCTCAGTACTTTATTCTTAGTACTTTACACTCAGTACTTGTTTCTCAGTACTTTCCTCACAGTACTTAGCTCTCAATACTTAACTCTCAGTACTTAACTCTCAGTATGTCACTCTGAATACTTAACTCTCAGTACTTTACTCTCAGTACTTTACTCTCAGTACGTCACGCTGAATACTTAATTCTCAGTACTTAACTCTCAGTACGTCACGCTGAATACTTAACTCTCAGTACTTTATTCTCAGTACTTTACTCTCAGTACTTAACTCTCAGTACTTTACTATCAGTACTTAGCTCTCAATACTTAACTCTCAGTACTTAACTCTCAGTACGTCACTCTGAATACTTAACTCTCAGTACTTAACTCTCAGTACTTTACTTTCAGTACTTAACTCTCAGTACTTTACTCTTAGTACGTCACTCTGAATACTTAACTCTCAGTACTTTACTCTCAGTACTTAACTCTCAGTACTTTACTCTCAGTACTTAGCTCTCAATACTTAAAGGTGCTATGTGTAACTTTCTGTAGAGTGCAGAACTTAGAAATATTTTCAACAGGCAAAGCATTCTGATCCCTCCCCCTCAGAGCCATATATGGCTCTGCCCCCCTGGCCCTGCTGAAATTCAAATTCAAGCTCTGTTTTTATTGGCTGGTTACAAACTCTGTTTTTATTGGCTGGTTAACGGTGGGTCACTCTGTGTTTTTAGTGTTTTTATAAATGCTGATAGAGAAGCAAGGGGACTATAGTTTTTTTCAGAGATTACTTTGTCTAACATCAGTCTGTCAGTAGATAGTGACAGAGTGAAGAAATATGTTAAAAATATATTGTTAGAAAAGTTACAGACTATACTACAAAGTTACATGGTGCAGGTTTAACTCTCAGTACGTCACTCTGAATTCTTAACTCTCAGTACTTTACTCTCAGTACGTCACTCTGAATACTTAACTCTCAGTACTTTACTCTGAATACTTTACTCTCAGTACTTTACTCTCAGTACGTCACGCTGAATACTTAATTCTCAGTACTTTATTCTCAGTACTTTACTCTCAGTACTTAACTCTCAATAATCTTGTATTGAACGCCTTTTTGATTTACTCTCAGTACTTAGCTCTCAATACTTATTCATTCATTCATTCAACCTTTATTTAGTCAGGTAAATCTTATTGAACCTCATGGGCTCATTTACGAAAGCGACCTGCTAAAACTAAAGAACGATGAACAGCAATGGTAGAATTTCCTTAAACAATAAACAATAAACAAACAATAAACAATAGAAAACAAAAAAGAGAAAAAACAAAAGAAAGATTTTTTTTTTTTTTTTTTAACAAAGTATCAAAAAACTAGCAAAACATTATAAGGTAGACGTATAAAATCAAAGACAGGAACAAATCTGCATTGGTTTTTGCCAGGATTCCAACAGATTCTGAAAACCATTTAGAGAAGTCAAGGTCGTGTAACTTAACGTAACTTAACTCTCAGTACGTCACTCTGAATACTTAACTCTTAGTACTTTATTCTCAGTACTTAACTCTCAGTACTTTACTCTCAGTACGTCACGCTGAATACTTAACTCTTAGTACTTTATTCTTAGTACTTAACTCTCAGTACTTTACTCTCAGTACGTCACGCTGAATACTTAACTCTCAGTACTTTATTCTCAGTACTTTACTCTCAGTACTTAACTCTCAGTACTTTACTCTTAGTACGTCACTCTGAATACTTAACTCTCAGTACTTTACTCTCAGTACTTAACTCTCAGTACTTTATTCTCAGTACTTTACTCTCAGTACTTCACTCTCAGATTTTATACTTTATATTGTTTTCAGGCAACAAGAGTGTGTGGTCCGCTGGTTGAAGGCTGCAGAGACGAGCTGCAAGCAGGTGGACACAAACACCTACACACACACACCCACACACACATTCTTGTATTAACTACACATTGAGGACCAAGTAAAAAGACCAGCAGAGTGAGGACCACTGGTTCTGAACCACTTAGAAAGAGTGTATGATCTGTTTTGGACACTATTATTGTGTGAATGCTTATTAAGCACTAACCTTCTTCTGTTCTACTATTTTAAACATCAGTTGTGAGGACCAGACAAATGTCCTCACTTCCCAAAAAATGACCTCAAGTTGCTAGTTAAAAACATATGATGGTCCTCACTCTGTAGCAGAAACAGGGGGCACCCCTCCACACACACACACACACACACACACTGTCTCTGACCTGATTCTCTGCCCTCTTCAGGTCAGAGAAGATCTCATCCAGTCACAGCGCTCCCTGCCCAGGCAGCCCCTCCCCCTATTCTTACCTCAGGAACACCTGGACTTTAGCGTAACAGATAGCATCATGGGAGCTCCTGAGGTGGCAGTGTGTCAGGTAAGGAAGTGGGAGGGGCTTATGAGCGTTGTTCCTCTCTCCACCCCCTCATCTGTCTGTCTGTCCGTCTGTCTGCAGAGCTTCCTGAACGTCGTAGCTCAGCTCTGTCACGCCTGCAGCTCCAGGATCCACCGGCTCGAGCAGGAAGTCTCCGCCCACCACAGTCATGTGACTGCTCTGCGCAGCGAGCTACAGAACGTCTGTCTCCGGGACAACCTCGCCTTCGTCCCTGTAGGACACCTGTTTTTTGGTTTATCTCTTCAGAGTGTTTTATCAGTTTTAAACTTTTGTTCATCAAGTTTTTACTGGTTACAGGTTTTCATATAATTTCACATCAATTTATTTTCATGATGAATACAAAATATAAAAAAAGGCATTCAATACAGAAACAACTGGACTTAATTTGTAACAGAAGACGTTTCGCTTCTCACCCGAGGAGCTTACTCAATTCAAAGAACAGAGAGTGAGTGAGCAAGGTTTTAAAGGGCTGAGATAAGATACAACATACCTATGTAGATTGACAAATCACACCTCACACCGCTTGTATAGGGACCGAACAGCCCATAACAATGGGCCCCCAATACCATACTCACGGAGTACGCACCCCACAGTGTACCCCAAGGAACACGGTCAAATGCCTTCTCTAAGTCCACAAAACACATTTAAACTAGATGGGCAAGCTCCCATTAACCCTCGAGGACCCTAGTGAGGTTAAAGAGCTGATCCAGTGTTCCACAGCCAGGACAGAATCTGCATTGTTCCTCATGGATCTGAGGTTTGACCAACGATCGGACTCGCTTCTCCAGTACCCCTGAATAAACCTTACCAGGGAGACTAAGGATTGATGAGGTCTTCGAAGTATTCTGCCCACCGACCCACGACAATCCTCCAAATCCGAGGCCATGGTCTTGAGCCAGAAAAGGGTAGCATGCCCTCTCCGGGTCGTGGAGGAGGTCCTTCCCCAAGTGGAAGAGTTCAAGTATATCAGGGTTTTGTTCACGAATGAGGGGAAAATGGAGCGTGAGATCGATAGGCGGATAGGTGCAGCGTCCGCAGTGAAGCGGGCGTTGTACCGGTCTGTCGTGGTGAAGAGAGAGCTGAGTTAAAAGGCAAAGCTCTCAATTTACCGATCGATCTACGTTCCTACCCTCATCTATGGTCATGAGCTTTGGGTTGTGACCGAAAGAACAAGATCTCGGATACAAGCGGCTGAAATGAGTTTTCTCCGCAGGGTGTCTGGACTCTCCCTTAGAGATAGGGTGAGAAGCTCAGTCATCCGGGAGGGACTCGGAGTAGAGCCGCTGCTTCTCCACATCGAGAGGAGCCAGTTGAGGTGGCTCGGGCATCTGGTTAGGATGCCTCCTGGACGTCTCCCTGGTGAGGTGTTCCGGGCATGTCCCACCGGGAGGAGACCCAGAGGAAGACCCAGGACACGCTGGAGGGACTATGTTTCTCAGCTGGCCTGGGAACGCCTTGGGATTCCCCCGGAGGAGCTGCTCCAAGTGGCTGGGGAGAGGGAAGTCTGGGCCTCTTGTCAACTGCTTAAATGACATTAAGCACTGGCTCTCTCAAAACTTCCTCCACCTAAACACAGATAAAACTGAATGCATTTTGTTTGGTGCACCCGATGACACCAGCAACATCCTTCCCAGTCCCAGTGTTGGTTTTCCCCTCCCCCACTTCAACCCGGTGGTCAGAAATCTTGGAGTGCAGCTTGACTCCAACTTAAAGTTTGATAAACAGATCAGTTCTGTTGTCAAGACCAGCTTTTTCCACTCCGTCTGCTCTCTAAAGTCAAGTCATTTCTCAGCCGTGGTGATCTGGAGAAGGCCATTCATGCCTTTGTGACCTCCAGACTTGATTACTGTAATGCTTTGTATGTTGGTATTAATCAATCCTCCATCTCCCGTTTGCAGCTTGTACAGAACTCTGCCGCCCGCTTTTTGACCAACACACGGAAATATGAACACATCACTCCTGTCCTGTCCTCTCTACACTGGCTCCCGGTTCAGTTCAGGATACAGTTCAAACTGTTGCTGTTTGTCTTCAAAGCTCTGAATGGACTCGCACCTCTCTACATCTCAGAACTTTTGAAAGTCCATCAGCCTGGCAGAGCTTTACGATCTGCCAGTCAACACCTGCTGGAGGTGCCTCGCTCGAGGTACAAACAATGGGGAGACCGGTCCTTTTCTGTTGCTGGCCCAAAAGCCTGGAACAGCCTCCCCCTTGAACTGCGTGCCACCTCTGATCTGACTCTGTTCAAAACCAGACTGAAGACCCACTTGTTCAGAAAAGCTTTCAGTGTGTAACTTTTATTACTTTTGGTATTTTAGTATGTAGCATTTTTTATTTCCATTGCCTTCTTTTATTACTGTTGTTTTTATTCTATTTTCACTGATTTATTGTACCGGTTTTATGTGTTCTGTCCTGTTAAGCACCTTGGTCAATGCAAGGCATTGTAGGAAAGTGCTATACAAATAAAGTTTATTATATTATTATTACTTAGGCTGCTACCCCCGCGACCCGACCCCGGATAAGCGGAAGAGAATGGATGGATGGATGGAGGGAGGCTAAGGAGAGTGATGCCCCTATAATTGGAACACACCCTCCCGTCCCCCTTTTTGAAGAGGGGGACCACCACCCCAGTCTGCCAATCCAGTGGCACGGCCCCTGATATCCACGTGATGTTGCAAAGGCGCGTCAACCAAGAGGACCTCAACAACATCCAGAACCTTGAGGAAATCAGGGTGAATCTCATCCATTCCCAGAGCCCTGCCACCGCAGAGCTTTTTGACTACCTCGACGACCTCATCCACGATCACGGACAGACCAACTCTAAAGTCCCCGGAGTCCACTTCCTCCATGGAAGACGTGCCAGTGGGATTGAGAAGGTCCGAGAAGTATTCTTTCCCACTCCTGACAACATCACTGGTTGAGGTCAACAGCACCCCACCTTCACTGAACACAGTGTTAGTAAAGTGCTGGTTTCTCCTCATCAGCCACCTGAGGATTTGCCCGATTCTCCTTGGAGCTGATCTAGAGTCTTTGGCCAAGGTTTCACTGAACTCCTCTCACATCCGAGATTTTGCCTCAGCAACAGCCAACGCTACAGACTGTTTGGCCCTCCGGTACTCCTCGGCTGCCTCAGGAATCCCACCAGTCAACAAGGCCCGATAGGACTACTTCTTCAGCATGACAGCCTCCCTAACCTGGGGTGTCCACCACTGAGTTTGAGAATAGCCATTGCGAGAAGCACCGACAACCTTTTGGCCACAGTTCAAGACAGCCACTTCAACAACTGAGTCACAGAACATGGTCCACTCTGAGTCAATGTCCCCCGCCTCAGGTGGGATGTGGTTAAAGCTCCCACGGAGGTGTGAGTTGAAGATCTTTATGACGGGTTCTTCTGCCAGGCATTTTCAGCAGACCCTCACTACACATTTGGGTCTACCTGGTCTTTCTAGCATCTTCCCCCACCATCTGATCCAACTCATTGCCAGGTGGTGATCAACTGACAGCTCAGTTCCTCTCTTCACCCGAGTGTCCAAAACAAACGGCCGCAATTCAGATGACACAACTACAAAGTCAATCATCGATCTACGACCTAGGGCGTCCTGATGTCAAGTGCACTTATGGACACCCTTATTTTCGAACCCTTATGTTGGAACATGGTGTTCATGATGGACAAACGATGACTATACAGAAGTCCCAACAACAGAACACTGCTCTGGTTCAGATCAGAGAGGCCGTTCCTCCCAGTCACGCCCCTCCAGTTCACACTGTCATTACCCACATGGGCATTGAAGTCCCCCAGCAGAATAAAGGAGTCCCTAGCTGGTGCACCAAGGACTCCAAGAAGGCCGGATACTCTGAACTACTGTTTGTCACATAGGCACAAATAATAGTCAGAGTCCGTCACCCTACCCGAAGGCGCAGGGGAGCCACCCTCTCATCTAGGGATGGGGTTGATCCAGTATCGTATTGACCTCCGAAACCAGCATAATTTATAGGGATGGGGCCGATCCAGTATCGGTATCCGATACCAGCATTATTTAAGTATCTGGTATCGGATCCAACCTACCGATACTTTTTCGATCCAGCTTCAAAGAGCACTTGTGTTCAATCTCATTCTGGGACTGCCCTTCTTAACATTGTGTGAGATAAACCCAATGAACACTGTTAAGCCTTACATTAGGGAACCCACTGACTTTAACAGCACATAGGACAGGAGGTAATTATACCACACACATGTCCTCCTTACTCATGGTGCAGCTGAAAAAACTAAAAAAGCGCTAAGCATGATGGGAAAGACAACACAGCCACTCCCTTTAACCAATAAGAGGGTTGATTTTGTTGTCTTTCCCATTATAACCAATAGTTATAACCAATAGTTTGTCCAGCTAAAGCTGAAAAAAACTAAAATGCTAAGCATTATGGGAAAGACAACGAAATCTCTCTTATTGGTTAAGGGGAGTGGCTATGTTGTTTCCCATCATGCTTAGCGCGTTTTTAGTTTTTTTCAGCTTTAGCTGGACAAACTATTGGTTATAACTATTGGTTATAATGGGAAAGACAACAAAATCAACCCTCTTATTGGTTAAAGGGAGTGGCTGTGTTGTCTTTCCCATCATGCTTAGCGCTTTTTTAGTTTTTTCAGCTGCACCATGAGTAAGGAGGACATGTGTGTGGTATAATTACCTCCTGTCCTATGTGCTGTTAAAGTCAGTGGGTTCCCTAATGTAAGGCTTAACAGTGTTCATTGGGTTTATCTCACACAATGTTAAGAAGGGCAGTCCCAGAATGAGATTGAACACAAGTGCTCTTTGAAGCTGGATCGAAAAAGTATCGGTAGGTTGGATCCGATACCAGATACTTAAATAATGCTGGTATCGGATACCGATACTGGATCGGCCCCATCCCTATAAATTATGCTGGTTTCGGAGGTCAATACGATACTGGATCAACCCCATCCCTAGATGAGAGGGTGGCTCCCCTGCGCCTTCGGGTAGGGTGACGGACTCTGACTATTATTTGTGCCTATGTGACAAACAGTAGTTCAGAGTATCCGGCCTTCTTGGAGTCCTTGGTGCACCAGCTAGGGACTCCTTTATTCTGCTGGGGGACTTCAATGCCCATGTGGGTAATGACAGTGTGAACTGGAGGGGCGTGACTGGGAGGAACGGCCTCTCTGATCTGAACCAGAGCAGTGTTCTGTTGTTGGGACTTCTGTATAGTCATCGTTTGTCCATCATGAACACCATGTTCCAACATAAGGGTTCGAAAATAAGGGTGTCCATAAGTGCACTTGACATCAGGACGCCCTAGGTCGTAGATCGATGATTGACTTTGTAGTTGTGTCATCTGAATTGCGGCCGTTTGTTTTGGACACTCGGGTGAAGAGAGGAACTGAGCTGTCAGTTGATCACCACCTGGCAATGAGTTGGATCAGATGGTGGGGGAAGATGCTAGAAAGACCAGGTAGACCCAAATGTGTAGTGAGGGTCTGCTGAAAATGCCTGGCAGAAGAACCCGTCATAAAGATCTTCAACTCACACCTCCGTGGGAGCTTTAACCACATCCCACCTGAGGCGGGGGACATTGACTCAGAGTGGACCATGTTCTGTGACTCAGTTGTTGAAGTGGCTGTCTTGAACTGTGGCCAAAAGGTTGTCGGTGCTTCTCGCAATGGCTATTCTCAAACTCAGTGGTGGACACCCCAGGTTAGGGAGGCTGTCATGCTGAAGAAGTAGTCCTATCGGGCCTTGTTGACTGGTGGGATTCCTGAGGCAGCCGAGGAGTACCGGAGGGCCAAACAGTCTGTAGCGTTGGCTGTTGCTGAGGCAAAATCTCGGATGTGAGAGGAGTTCAGTGAAACCTTGGCCAAAGACTCTAGATCAGCTCCAAGGAGAATCGGGCAAATCCTCAGGTGGCTGATGAGGAGAAACCAGCACTTTACTAACACTGTGTTCAGTGAAGGTGGGGTGCTGTTGACCTCAACCAGTGATGTTGTCAGGAGTGGGAAAGAATACTTCTCGGACCTTCTCAATCCCACTGGCACGTCTTCCATGGAGGAAGTGGACTCCGGGGACTTTAGAGTTGGTCTGTCCGTGATCGTGGATGAGGTCGTCGAGGTAGTCAAAAAGCTCTGCGGTGGCAGGGCTCTGGGAATGGATGAGATTCACCCTGATTTCCTCAAGGTTCTGGATGTTGTTGAGGTCCTCTTGGTTGACGCGCCTTTGCAACATCACGTGGATATCAGGGGCCGTGCCACTGGATTGGCAGACTGGGGTGGTGGTCCCCCTCTTCAAAAAGGGGGACGGGAGGGTGTGTTCCAATTATAGGGGCATCACTCTCCTTAGCCTCCCTCCATCCATCCATCCATTCTCTTCCGCTTATCCGGGGTCGGGTCGCGGGGGTAGCAGCCTAAGTAATAATAATATAATAAACTTTATTTGTATAGCACTTTCCTACAATGCCTTGCATTGACCAAGGTGCTTAACAGGACAGAACACATAAAACCGGTACAATAAATCAGTGAAAATAGAATAAAAACAACAGTAATAAAAGAAGGCAATGGAAATAAAAAATGCTACATACTAAAATACCAAAAGTAATAAAAGTTACACACTGAAAGCTTTTCTGAACAAGTGGGTCTTCAGTCTGGTTTTGAACAGAGTCAGATCAGAGGTGGCACGCAGTTCAAGGGGGAGGCTGTTCCAGGCTTTTGGGCCAGCAACAGAAAAGGACCGGTCTCCCCATTGTTTGTACCTCGAGCGAGGCACCTCCAGCAGGTGTTGACTGGCAGATCGTAAAGCTCTGCCAGGCTGATGGACTTTCAAAAGTTCTGAGATGTAGAGAGGTGCGAGTCCATTCAGAGCTTTGAAGACAAACAGCAACAGTTTGAACTGTATCCTGAACTGAACCGGGAGCCAGTGTAGAGAGGACAGGACAGGAGTGATGTGTTCATATTTCCGTGTGTTGGTCAAAAAGCGGGCGGCAGAGTTCTGTACAAGCTGCAAACGGGAGATGGAGGATTGATTAATACCAACATACAAAGCATTACAGTAATCAAGTCTGGAGGTCACAAAGGCATGAATGGCCTTCTCCAGATCACCACGGCTGAGAAATGACTTGACTTTAGAGAGCAGACGGAGTTGGAAAAAGCTGGTCTTGACAACAGAACTGATCTGTTTATCAAACTTTAAGTTGGAGTCAAGCTGCACTCCAAGATTTCTGACCACCGGGTTGAAGTGGGGGAGGGGAAAACCAACACTGGCACTGGGAAGGATGTTGCTGGTGTCACCGGGTGCACCAAACAAAATGCATTCAGTTTTATCTGTGTTTAGGTGGAGGAAGTTTTGAGAGAGCCAGTGCTTAATGTCATTTAAGCAGTTGACAAGAGGCCCAGACTTCCCTCTCCCCAGCCACTTGGAGCAGCTCCTCCGGGGGAATCCCAAGACGTTCCCAGGCCAGCTGAGAAACATAGACCCTCCAGCGTGTCCTGGGTCTTCCTCTGGGTCTCCTCCTGGTAGGACATGCCCGGGACACCTCACCAGGGAGACGTCCAGGAGGCATCCTAACCAGATGCCCGAGCCACCTCAACTGGCTCCTCTTGATGTGGAGAAGCAGCGGCTCCACTCCGAGTCCCTCCCGGATGACTGAGCTTCTCACCCTATCTCTAAGGGAGAGTCCAGACACCCTGCGGAGAAAACTCATTTCAGCTGCTTGTATCTGTGATCTTGTTCTTTCGGTCACAACCCAAAGCTCATGACCATAGATGAGGGTAGGAACGTAGCTCGACCGGTAAATTGAGAGCTTTGCCTTTTAACTCCGCTCTCTCTTCACCACGACAGACCGATACAACGCCCGCTTCACTGCGGACGCTGCACCTATCCGCCTATCGATCTCACGCTCCATTTTCCCCTCATTCGTGAACAAAACCCTGATATACTTGAACTCTTCCACTTGGGGAAGGACCTCCTCCACGACCCGGAGAGGGCATGCTACCCTTTTCTGGCTCAAGACCATGGCCTCGGATTTGGAGGATTGTCGTGGGTCGGTGGGCAGAATACTTCGAAGACCTCATCAATCCTTAGTCTCCCTGGTAAGGTTTATTCAGGGGTACTGGAGAAGCGAGTCCGATCGTTGGTCAAACCTCAGATCCATGAGGAACAATGCAGATTCTGTCCTGGCTGTGGAACACTGGATCAGCTCTTTAACCTCACTAGGGTCCTCGAGGGGTAATGGGAGCTTGCCCATCCAGTTTAAATATGTTTTGTGGACTTAGAGAAGGCATTTGACCGTGTTCCTTGGGGTACACTGTGGGGTGCGTACTCCGTGAGTATGGTATTGGGGGCCCATTGTTATGGGCTGTTCGGTCCCTATACAAGCGGTGTGAGGTGTGATTTGTCAATCTACATAGGTATGTTGTATCTTATCTCAGCCCTTTAAAACCTTGCTCACTCACTCTCTGTTCTTTGAATTGAGTAAGCTCCTCGGGTGAGAAGCGAAACGTCTTCTGTTACAAATTAAGTCCAGTTGTTTCTGTATTGAATGCCTTTTTTTATATTTTGTATTCATCATGAAAATAAATTGATGTGAAATTATATGAAAACCTGTAACCAGTAAAAACTTGATGAACAAAAGTTTAAAACTGATAAAACACTCTGAAGAGATAAACCAAAAAACAGGTGTCCTACAGGGACGAAGGCGAGGTTGTCCCGGAGACAGACGTTCTGTAGCTCGCTGCGCAGAGCAGTCACATGACTGTGGTGGGCGGAGACTTCCTGCTCGAGCCGGTGGATCCTGGAGCTGCAGGCGTGACAGAGCTGAGCTACGACGTTCAGGAAGCTCTGCAGACAGACGGACAGACAGACAGATGAGGGGGTGGAGAGAGGAACAACGCTCATAAGCCCCTCCCACTTCCTTACCTGACACACTGCCACCTCAGGAGCTCCCATGATGCTATCTGTTACGCTAAAGTCCAGGTGTTCCTGAGGTAAGAATAGGGGGAGGGGCTGCCTGGGCAGGGAGCGCTGTGACTGGATGAGATCTTCTCTGACCTGAAGAGGGCAGAGAATCAGGTCAGAGACAGTGTGTGTGTGTGTGTGTGTGTGTGGAGGGGTGCCCCCTGTTTCTGCTACAGAGTGAGGACCATCATATGTTTTTAACTAGCAACTTGAGGTCATTTTTTGGGAAGTGAGGACATTTGTCTGGTCCTCACAACTGATGTTTAAAATAGTAGAACAGAAGAAGGTTAGTGCTTAATAAGCATTCACACAATAATAGTGTCCAAAACAGATCATACACTCTTTCTAAGTGGTTCAGAACCAGTGGTCCTCACTCTGCTGGTCTTTTTACTTGGTCCTCAATGTGTAGTTAATACAAGAATGTGTGTGTGGGTGTGTGTGTGTAGGTGTTTGTGTCCACCTGCTTGCAGCTCGTCTCTGCAGCCTTCAACCAGCGGACCACACACTCTTGTTGCCTGAAAACAATATAAAGTATAAAATCTGAGAGTGAAGTACTGAGAGTAAAGTACTGAGAATAAAGTACTGAGAGTTAAGTACTGAGAGTAAAGTACTGAGAGTTAAGTATTCAGAGTGACGTACTAAGAGTAAAGTACTGAGAGTTAAGTACTGAGAGTAAAGTACTGAGAATAAAGTACTGAGAGTTAAGTATTCAGCGTGACGTACTGAGAGTAAAGTACTGAGAGTTAAGTACTAAGAATAAAGTACTAAGAGTTAAGTATTCAGCGTGACGTACTGAGAGTAAAGTACTGAGAGTTAAGTACTGAGAATAAAGTACTAAGAGTTAAGTATTCAGAGTGACGTACTGAGAGTTAAGTTACGTTAAGTTACACGACCTTGACTTCTCTAAATGGTTTTCAGAATCTGTTGGAATCCTGGCAAAAACCAATGCAGATTTGTTCCTGTCTTTGATTTTATACGTCTACCTTATAATGTTTTGCTAGTTTTTTGATACTTTGTTAAAAAAAAAAAAAAAAAATATTTCTTTTTTTTTCTCTTTTTTGTTTTCTATTGTTTATTGTTTGTTTATTGTTTATTGTTTAAGGAAATTCTACCATTGCTGTTCATCGTTCTTTAGTTTTAGCAGGTCGCTTTCGTAAATGAGCCCATGAGGTTCAATAAGATTTACCTGACTAAATAAAGGTTGAATGAATGAATGAATAAGTATTGAGAGCTAAGTACTGAGAGTAAATCAAAAAGGCGTTCAATACAAGATTATTGAGAGTTAAGTACTGAGAGTAAAGTACTGAGAATAAAGTACTGAGAATTAAGTATTCAGCGTGACGTACTGAGAGTAAAGTACTGAGAGTAAAGTATTCAGAGTAAAGTACTGAGAGTTAAGTATTCAGAGTGACGTACTGAGAGTAAAGTACTGAGAGTTAAGAATTCAGAGTGACGTACTGAGAGTTAAACCTGCACCATGTAACTTTGTAGTATAGTCTGTAACTTTTCTAACAATATATTTTTAACATATTTCTTCACTCTGTCACTATCTACTGACAGACTGATGTTAGACAAAGTAATCTCTGAAAAAAACTATAGTCCCCTTGCTTCTCTATCAGCATTTATAAAAACACTAAAAACACAGAGTGACCCGCCGTTAACCAGCCAATAAAAACAGAGTTTGTAACCAGCCAATAAAAACAGAGCTTGAATTTGAATTTCAGCAGGGCCAGGGGGACAGAGCCATATATGGCTCTGAGGGGGAGGGATCAGAATGCTTTGCCTGTTGAAAATATTTCTAAGTTCTGCACTCTACAGAAAGTTACACATAGCACCTTTAAGTATTGAGAGCTAAGTACTGAGAGTAAAGTACTGAGAGTTAAGTACTGAGAGTAAAGTACTGAGAGTTAAGTATTCAGAGTGACGTACTAAGAGTAAAGTACTGAGAGTTAAGTACTGAAAGTAAAGTACTGAGAGTTAAGTACTGAGAGTTAAGTATTCAGAGTGACGTACTGAGAGTTAAGTACTGAGAGTTAAGTATTGAGAGCTAAGTACTGATAGTAAAGTACTGAGAGTTAAGTACTGAGAGTAAAGTACTGAGAATAAAGTACTGAGAGTTAAGTATTCAGCGTGACGTACTGAGAGTTAAGTACTGAGAATTAAGTATTCAGCGTGACGTACTGAGAGTAAAGTACTGAGAGTAAAGTACTGAGAGTTAAGTATTCAGAGTGACATACTGAGAGTTAAGTACTGAGAGTTAAGTATTGAGAGCTAAGTACTGTGAGGAAAGTACTGAGAAACAAGTACTGAGTGTAAAGTACTAAGAATAAAGTACTGAGAGTTAAGTACTGAGAGTTAAGTACTGGGAGTTAAGTATTCAGAGTGACATACTGAGAGTGACGTACTGAGAGTTAAGTACTAAGAGTAAAGTACTGAGAGTTAAGTACTGAGAGTTAAGTACTAAGAGCTAAGTACTGAGAGTTAAGTACTGAGAGTTAAGTACTGAGAATTAAGTACTGAGAGTTAAGTACTGAGAGTTAGGTACTGAGAGTTAAGTACTGAGAGTAAAGTACTGAGAATAAAGTACTGAGAGTAAAGTAATGAGAGTTAAGTATTCAGAGTGACGTACTGAGAGTAAAGTACTGAGAGTTAAGTACTGAGAATAAAGTACTGAGAGTAAAGTATTTAGAGTGACGTACTGAGAGTTAAGTATTCAGGGTGACGTACTGAGAGTAAAGTACTGAGAGTTAAGTACTGAAAGTAAAGTACTGAGAGTTAAGTATTCAGAGTGACGTACTGAGAGTGACGTACTGAGAGTTAAGTACTAAAAGTAAAGTACTGAGAGTAAAATACTGAGAGTTCAGTATTCAGAGTGACATAAAGCTCCTCGGATGAGAAGCGAAACGTCTTCTGTTACAAATAAAGTCCAGTTGATCCTGTATTGAACGCCTTTTTTGATTTTATCATGTCCTGGACGACTGAGAATCTTCATCAGCATATTCAGAGTGACATACTGAAAGTAAAGTAATGAGAGTTAAGTACTGAAAGTAAAGTACTGAGAGTAAAATACTGAGAGTTAAGTATTCAGAATGACATACTGAGAGTGACGTACTGAGAGTTAAGTACTAAGAGTAAAGTACTGAGAGTTAAGTACTGAGAGTTAAGTACTAAGAGCTAAGTACTGAGAGCTAAGTACTGAGAGTTAAGTACTGAGAATTAAGTACTGAGAGTTAAGTACTGAGAGTTAAGTACTGAGAGTTAAGTACTGAGCATTAAGTACTGAGCATAACGTACTGAGAATAAAGTATATATAAAGTATATATAAAGTACTGAGAATAAA
>JBBPBX010000332.1:79372-137952 GCA_038048925.1 Garcialebias charrua
TATATATTGCCTCTGCTAATTTTTTTGACTAGACTGTGTTGTACCTTCTTCAAATGGTTTACTCACTTTTTTGAATACAGATAAACTAATTTTACATTAGCTAAGCATCAGTTGTGGCCATTTTAAGGGTTTTGTCACCGCCATATGCTTAAATGTAAACTGGCTACCCCAGTCATTTGAGAAAATTATGGTTTCTAGTTTTATATTGCTATTGTTTGCTGAAATTATTTCAATTGGGGTGGCCAAATGTTAATCTATGGAGGTCAAGACCACCATTGGCCACCCATTGGCTCTGCCATTGTGCTTGGTGGTGGATAAAATATCTCCCTTCACTTGCCAGGATCCATCACTGTACTCTGGCTCAGACAAGCAAACACCATCAACACAAACAACAAAACATCCATCTCCATATTTGTAGATCGTGTAACTCATACTCGCTTGAATATCTTGCACCAAAAACATTAAGGTTTACTTGTGTTCCCAGGTCAATTCCAGTCCAGGAAAACACTCATCTCAAAAAACTACAAACATTCACCATTCACATGCCTTTGTGACTTGGGACATTAGCACTGATAATTATTCTGAGACAACAAAGTACATCATCCATAATTTGTGGGAGGTTTTATGGACTTCATGGTAGATCTGAACTAGAGTCTTATACTCAGTAATGAAGATAATTGACTAGAAACTTTTGAGAAAATTAAAGTACAGTATAATAATATCAATAAACAAATGTGTAGTTATACATAAGAACTGATATTTGGTCTTTTTTGTTGTTGTTGACACCTTTTGATGATGTTTGAATTGGCAGATAAATGACATGTTTCACTGTATTTTGTCTCATTGTGTCATCAACAGTGAAAGGTCGGACCAACCTGAAGATCAAAGAGAAATACTTGTCACCAGCAGGAAGCACCACTAAGGGTTTGGCTGTCAGCAGGTCCAACTCGAGCCTCAGTTTGTACAGCAGCGCTTCTGCACCCACCAGCCCCATGACCCGCAAGGTCAAGCACTGATCTGCACAGATTTCAGATCTCAATATGCTTTAGAAGATTGAATGATTTGGTTTCTAAATCCTGCAAACTGTTCAGATTTTGATTTGTGAAATGTTTCTGGATTCAGGCATTACTTCGCAGGAGCTTCTCAGGTGACCGGTGCACCCGTCCAAGGAGCTCCATAGCAGCTCTGGGGTCTGAGCTTCAGTTTGTCACAACAGGGGAGGACAGCACTCCTTCACCTTCAGGTCAGGAAATATGATTTGATCTGCATCCTGCTGCATTAATCTGTTTGTTAAATGAAGTGTTGACTCTTTTTTTTTAATTAAAGAAAACTTTATTTATCAAAATCAAGTACAAACAAGTCTGAAAATTCACAATAGTGTAAATCTACAAAGGGCATAGTAGAGGCAGACTTAGATATGGGAACATCAAAAGCAAAGCTGATTAAAAAATAATAAGGTAAAATAAAACATTAAAAATACAATAAGGGGACATTTATTTTAAGATTAGGATTACAGTAGCATGCATTAGTGGGCAATTCCATTAACATTTCATACATGTCTTCACATGTTTCAATATGTTTAAGAGATTTCAAATATACCGTAATTGGAATTCAGATTTTTTTTTAAAAGTTAAAAACTGGGGATGATCTTATCACTCTCTGTTCATGAATAAATAATTTTAACAGACAAAATATTAGATTACCATCGAGTTCCATTTTTACTCCAAATGTTACCACATGTCTGGAAATAGATTCAGGAAGTTTCTAAGTGATTCCAAGATATTTTGGTTTTGTTGCATTCAGAGAAGATATGGTCTATTGTTTCTATGTCCTGTTCTCAAAATGAGCATTTATTGTCATCAATATTAAAATGATTTCTTAGTAGCTGTTTGGAGGGGTAAACTGCATTTAACATTTTAAAGTGCGTTTCTTTAGCCTTTGGTTATATGGGGAGTTTTAAATATAGAATTCTAAAAATTTCTATGATGAGTGCAATAAATGGACTAAGTTTTCCCTCGCCCGGACGCGGGTCACCGGGGCCCCACTCTGGAGCCAGGCCCGGAGGTGGGGCACGCTGGCGAGCGCCTGGTGGCCGGGCTTTTACCCATGGAGCCCGGCCGGGCACAGCCCGAAGAGGAGACGTGGGTCCCCCTTCCCATGGGCTCACCACCTGTGGGAGGGGCCAAAGGGGTCGGGTGCAATGTGAGATGGGTGGTGGCCGAGGGCGGGGACCCTGGCGGTCTGATCCTCGGCTACAGAAGCTGGCCATTGGGACATGGAATGTCACCTCTCTGGTGGGGAAGGAGCCTGAGCTAGTGTGTGAGGTTGAGAGGTTCCGACTAGAAATAGTCGGACTCACCTCAACGCATGGCTCTGGCTCTGGAACCAGTTTCCTTGAGAGGGGTTGGACACTCTTCCACTCTGGAGTTGCCCCTGGTGAGAGGCGCCGAGCAGGAGTGGGCATACTGGTTGCCCCCCATCTTGGTGCCTGTACGTTGGGGTTCACCCCGGTGAACGAGAGGGTAGCCTCCCTTCGCCTACGTGTGGGGGGACGGGCTCTGACTGTTGTTTGTGCCTATGCACCAAACGGCAGCTCAGACTACCCACCCTTTTTGGAGTCCTTGGAGGGGGTATTGGAGAGTGCGCCTCCTGGGGACTCCCTTGTTCTACTGGGGGACTTCAACGCTCACGTGGGCAATGACAGTGAGACCTGGAGGGGTGTGGTTGGGAGGAACGGCCCCCCTGATCTGAACCAGAGTGGTGTTCTGTTATTGGACTTCTGTGCTCGTCATGGATTGTCCATAACGAACACCATGTTTAAGCATAAGGGTGTCCATATGTGCTCTTGGCACCAGGACACCCTAGGTCGCAGTTCGATGATCGACTTTGTTGTCGTCTCATCTGATCTGCGGCCGCATGTCTTGGACACTCGGGTGAAGAGAGGGGCGGAGCTGTCAACTGACCACTACCTGGTGGTGAGTTGGCTCCGATGGTGGGGGAGGATGCCGGTCAGACCTGGCAGACCCAAACGTATTGTGAGGGTCTGCTGGGAACGTCTGGCAGAGTCTCCCGTAAGACGGAGCTTTAACTCCCACCTCCGGGAGAGCTTTGAACACGTTCCGAGGGAGGCGGGGGACATGGAGTCCGAGTGGGCCGTGTTCCGCGCCTCTATTGTCGAGGCAGCTTATCGGAGCTGTGGCCGCAAGGTTGTTGGTGCCTGTCGTGGTGGCAACCCTCGAACCCGGTGGTGGACACCGGCAGTGAGGGATGCTGTCAGGCTGAAGAAGGAGTCCTATTGGGCCTTTTTGGCTTGTGGGACCCCGGAAGCAGCTGATAGGTACCGGCAGTCCAAGCGGCATGCGGCTCGGGTGGTTGCTGAGGCAAAAACTCGGGCGTGGGAGGAGTTCGGAGAGGCCATGGAGAATGACTTCCGTACGGCTTCGAGGCGATTCTGGTCCACCATCCGGCGTCTCAGGGGGGGAAAGAGGTACGAGACCAACACCATTTATGGTGGAGGTGGCGTGCTGCTGACCTCAACTCGGGATGTTGTGAGTCGGTGGGCGGAATACTTCGAAGACCTCCTCAATCCTACTGGCACGTCTTCCACTGAGGAAGCAGAGCCTGGGGACTTTGGGTCGGGTTCTCCGATCTCTGGTGCTGAGGTCGCCGAGGTGGTTAAAAAGCTCCGCGGTGGCAAGGCTCCGGGGGTGGATGAGATTCGCCCGGAGTTCCTTAGGGCTCTGGATGTTGTAGGGTTGTGTTGGCTTACGCGACTCTGCAATATCGCGTGGACATCGGGGGCAGTTCCCTTGGATTGGCAGACTGGGGTGGTGGTTCCCCTATTCAAAAAGGGGGACCGTAGGGTGTGTTCCAACTATAGGGGGATCACACTCTTAAGAGTCAGAGAGTCAGAGAGTCAGAGAGTCTTTATTGTCATTTGCACCGCATGTGGTACATGTGATGAAAACGAGATTATGTACACGGGGTCCCAGTTACATCCAACAACAAATGCAAGAGAAAAACAGTAATAACATCTAGAACTAACTAAGAAAAACATCAACTAGTAATACACTAAGCTTAATATAGTGGGAATAAACAGCAGCACGAACATGAGTTTGTATGAGCAGATGATCACAGATGAACACAGATGAACACAGCGACAAGAAAACAGATCAGCATCAGTATGATGTGATATTTTGCAGTGTTTATATTTTTTATTTTTATTTATTTTTATTTATTCATGAGTCTAACAGCCTCAGGGTAGAAGCTGTTCCTCAGTCTAGTGGTTCTACACTTGATGCTCCTCAACCTCCGTCCTGAGGGGAGTGGGGCAAAGAGTGAGTGTGCTGGATGAGTGAGGTCTTTCATGATGCAGGTGGCTCTTTTTCTGCATCTGGAGGTGTAAATGTCTGTGATTGTGGGGAGACTGACTCCAACAGACTTCTGTGCAGCCTTCACCACTCTCTGCAGAGCTTTCCTCTCTTCAACTGTGCAGCCTCCATGCCACACGTTGATGCTGGAGCACAGGACAGCTCTCCACTGCACACCTGTAGAACGAGGTGAGAACTGGGCTGCTCAGACCAGCACGTCTCAGCCGTCTGAGGAAGTAGAGTCTCTGATGACCTTTCTTGATCAGGCTGGTGGTGTTGTTGCTCCAGCTGAGGTTATCATTCATGTGTACACCCAAGTATTTGTAGCTGGAGACCACTTCCACTGCAGACCCACCTATTTTCAGTGGGGCGTGGGTGTGTTTGTTCCTTCTGAAGTCCACAATCATCTCCTTTGTCTTCTTCACATTCATGTGAAGATTATTCTCTTTGCACCAGCTCTCCAGGTGTTCCACCTCCTGTCTGTAGCTGGACTCATCATTGTTTGTGATGCATCCCACCACCGCTGTATCATCTGCAAACTTAACAATATGACAGCCTGGAAGTGTGGCTGTACAATCATATGTGAGCAGAGTGAACAGAAGGGGGCTCAGCACACATCCCTGAGGAGAGCCAGTGCTGAGGGTTATGGTGGAGGAGGAGAAGTTGTGGATCTTCACGGACTGTGGTCTGTCTGTTAAGAAGTCTAGTACCCAGTTACAAATAGAGGGGCTTAGTCCAAGTGTAGATAGTTTGTCTATCAGAGTTTGGGGGATCATGGTGTTGAAGGCAGATGTGAAGTCCACAAAGAGCAGACGCACGTATGAGTCCTTCTGATCCAGGTGGGTGAGAGCAGTGTGGACCACGGAAGAAATGGCGTCCTCTGTTGATCGGTTCTCACGGTATGCGTATTGATGAGGGTCCTCATTGATGTTGACGGTTGCCTTGATGTGGGACATGACCAGTTTCTCAAAACATTTAGCGACTATCGGGGTGAGGGCCACCGGTCTATAGTCATTCAGACCAGTCACTGTGGAGCTCTTTGGGACTGGGATGATGGTCGCGGTCTTCAGGCAGGTGGGAACTGACTCCAGTGCAAGTGAGGTGGTGAAGATGTCAGCCAGCACCTCACAGAGCTGGTCCGCACATTCCTTCAGAACTTTCCCTGGGATGTTGTCTGGTCCGGTTGCTTTATGAGGATTAATCTTTCTGAGACTGCCTCTCACTTCTGCTGCGGACACCCTGAGATGCTCTTCATCAGGTGATGAGGTGAGTCTTAAGCCTCCCTGGTAAGGTCTATTCAGGGGTTCTGGAGAGGAGGGTCCGTCGGATAGTCGAACCTCGGATTCAGGAGGAGCAGTGTGGTTTTCGTCCTGGTTGTGGAACACTGGACCAGCTCTACACCCTCAACAGGGTCCTGGAGGGTGCGTGGGAGTTTGCCCAACCAGTTTACATGTGCTTTGTGGACTTGGAGAAGGCATTCGACCGCGTCCCTCGGGGGGTTCTGTGGGGGGTACTCCGGGAGTATGGGGTACCAGGCCCTTTGATAAGGGCTGTTAGGTCCCTGTACGACCGGTGTCAGAGCTTGGTCCGCCCGGAGGAGCTGCTCCAAGTGGCTGGGGAGAGGGAAGTCTGGGCCTCCCTACTTAGGCTGCTACCCCCGCGACCCGACCCCGGATAAGCGGAAGAAGATGGATGGATGGATGGATGGATTTTTTTTTGTCAAATTAGCAAAGTATGCCATTTTTATTTATTTTCCCAGGGAATAAAGTTTCATTTCTATTTGTGTAGTTGTTGATGTTTTTTGTCAGTAAATGATATTATGTTAATAGATAGAGTGGGTAATTGTGGGGTTATAGGATGATATTTTGAATTTGAATACATTGTTTTGGTTTAAGTAATCTGGTGAATTCAACTTGAGGGCGATATAATTTATACTTCACACATAATTTTTCATAGTTTAACATGTAACCATTAGCATCCATTAAATGTACAACAGAATGTGTGTTTTAGGTATCTACCCAGAGATTTGTGCTTTTAGTTCCAGACAGTTAAAACTGATTGACTTTGGACTCCTGCAGGCCAGGAGATTAATATCTCTGCACTGGAAAAAAATGGACATACCGACAAACCACATGTGGGTGAAGGAAATGGCATCATGTATGACTCTGGAGCGACTCACTTATATTGTCAGAGGAAAGGGAGCGAAATTTGAGGAAGCATGGTCACCTTTGACCAAGTTTCTGAAACAATACAAATGACATTAAGAGAAATGTGTAGATTGCTGAGGTTTTGTTTTGTTTGTTTTATTTTTATTTTATTTTTATTTTAATTTAATGTTAATTTATGTATATATATTTTTTTCTTTTTTTTATATTAGCTTACTTTGGGGATTAAGTTACTTAACGTGAATCTTATGTTATACATATTGTTGTCACTTGTTTCACTTCTGTTATAAAAATTCAATAAATATAATGTTGAAAAAAATGTACAACAGACCAAATGTTCTTCTCCATAATGACTTATTGTGATATAGTATGAATCTGTTATTCCATTTGATAGTGGAGTGTGGTAATTATGTACATAGAACATTTTCCAGTATAATAACACTTGTTTATGGAACTCTGATAATTTGATGGGCAATTTATATATATTGAAATCAGCTAGTAGCAGTAGTTTTAGACCACCTATTTTGTTAAATGTATAATTGAGGACACAATATAATAATATAATAATAATAATAATAATGATCATTTTATTTAAAAGCGCCTTTCAGGACACCCAAGGACACTTAACAAACCAATACAGTGCAAACATTATCAGTGACAAATTGAAATATAAAAATACGTGAAGATTATAAAATGCAAAATAATAAAAACACATTTAGTAAAGTTAATGATAAGCTACTCTAAAGAGATGTGTTTTCAGGGCTGTCTTGAACAGAGAAAGGGAGGTGGTGTTTCGAAGGTCTGGCGGTAGGGCGTTCCAGAGGAACGCCCTACCGCCCTACAAAGGAGGAACCTTTGGGCAGCACGGTGGCACAACTGGTAGAGCTGCTGCCTCTCAGCGAGAAGGTTGCCGGTTCAAATCCCGGTCCGGGGCCTTTCTGGGTGGAGTTTGCATGTTCTCCCCGTGCATGCGTGGGTTTCCTCCGGGTACTCCGGTTTCCTCCCACAGACCAAAAAACATGCTTGTTAGGCTGATTGGTGACTCTAAATTGACCCTAGGTGTGAGTGTGAGAGTGGATGGTTGTTTGGTGTGAGTGAGACAGGTCCCTCTTGTAAATGAGTCCCCGTGACTCAACGAGGCTAGCCTGTATAAATAAAGGTTGAATGAATGAATGAAAGAGGTGAGGGGCAGAGCAGGTGAAGGCCCTGCTCCCCATGGTGGAGAGGCGGGCAGAGGGTACATGGAGATGTAGTGAAGAGGAGGATCTGAGAGAGCGTGATGGGATGGAGATTTGCAGGAGGTCAGATAGATAAGGAGGGGCAAGGTTGTGGATAGCTTTGAACGTGAGAAGTAGAATTTTGAAGATGATGCGTGATTTAACCGGGAGCCAGTGGAGCTGCTGCAGGACAGGAGTGATGTGGTTATAGTAGGAGGTTTGAGTGATGACACGGGCAGCTGAGTTCTGGACCATCTGTAACTTGTGGAGAGATTTGTTGGGGAGGCCGTAGAGAAGGGAGTTGCAGTAGTCAATACGGGAAGTCACAAGGCTGTGCACCAGGATGGCTGTGGAGCGGGGTGTGAGAGAAGGACGGAGACGGTTAATATTACGGAGGTGGAAATAGGCAGACCGAGTAATATTGTTGATGTGTGAAGTGAAGGAGAGAGTGGTGTCGAGGATGACACCGAGGCTCTTGACCTGAGGGGAGGGGGATAGAAGAGAGTTGTTAAGGGGGACGAGAAGATGTTCTGATTTTGAAATAGAGTTTTTGGTACCAACAAGAATTATTTCTGTTTTGTTACTGTTTAGTTGAAGGAAATTGTTAGAAAACCAGTGATTTAGCTCAATGAGACAGTCGGTGAGGATGGAGGGTGGGTGGGTGGAGTTAGGTTTTGATGACAGGTAGAGCTGTGTGTCATCAGCATAACAGTGGAAATGGACGCCGTATTTGCGGAAGATGTGACCTAGAGGAAGGAGGTAAATGATGAAGAGGAGGGGTCCGAGGACAGAGCCTTGGGGGACACCCGTGGAGACAGGGGAAGACTGAGAGCGGAAGGATTTAAGCTGAATGAATTGAGTACGGTCAGAGAGATAGGAGGTGAACCAGTCTAACGGGGTACCTGAGATGCCAATGGAGGTTAGTCTGTTGAGGAGGATAGAATGACAGATGGTGTCGAAGGCAGAACTTAGATCCAGAAGAATGAGGATGGACAGAAGACCAGAGTCAGCAGCAAGAAGAAGGTCGTTAGTAATTTTTACTAGAGCTGTTTCGGTGCTATGGTGGGGGCGAAATCCAGATTGAAACTCTTCATAAATGTTGTTGTTGGACAGGTGAGAGTGAAGTTGACTAGCAACAGTTTTTTCAAGGATCTTGGAGATGAAGGGCAGATTGGAGATCGGACGAAGATTACTGAAGTTGGTGAAGTCAAGACCTGGTTTCTTGATGATGGGGGTGATGGCAGCAGATTTGAAGGCTGTGGGAACAATGCCAGAGGTTAGGGAGGAGTGGATGATATTAGTGATGATAGGGAGCAGAGACGGGAGACAGGATTTAACAAGAACTGTGGGAAATGGGTCAAGTTGACAGGATGAGGACTTGGACTTGCTGATAATGTCAGCAATGTCATCAGCAGAGGGGAGGGAGAAGACAGAGAAAGGGAGGGAGGGAGGGGGGAGTTCAACAAGGATGCTGGGGGCAGTATTTGGACCAAGGTGTTTATGAATTGAAATAATCTTTTCATTGAAATATGACATAATGGAGTTGCAAAATTCTGTGGAAACCATGTGAGAGGGCAGGGAGTTAGGAGATGAGACAGAACGGTGGAGGAGAGAGAACAATGTTTTTGAATTACCAACATTAGAACTGATGATGTCAGAGAAGTAGCTGGATTTGGCTTGAGAAATACTGTTCTTGTAATGGATGAGGTGGTTTGCATAAAGTTCCTTGTGAATTGTGAGACCGGATTTTTTATAAAGACGCTCTAGCCGCCGACCTTTTGTTTTCAGGGAGCGGAGTGCTGGAGTGAACCAGGGTGCAGAGTTGGAGAAGGAAACAGTCCGGGTTTTCAGGGGAGCAACAGAGTTAAGGATGTTGGTTAGGCTGGTGTTATATAATGTGACGAGATCATCTGGGTTGGAGGAGCTGAAACTGGAGAGGGTATCATTAATATGAGATAAACGAGTGTCATGGTTGATATTCTTGATATTACGGAAGGAAATAGTGCGTTGAGGTTTATCTGAGGAAAATTTAAGAGTAACATTGAATGAAGTCATCAATACCAAGTGATTCTGAATTCCGTTGAGGCACTCAAAGTCAATTACTTTCAGACCACCATCTTTATATTCTTTACCTTTTCTCAGGTAGCGTGGTCTGTTTTTCCAGATGAAGTTCATGTTCATTTGATTGACAGCCTTAATTAAGCTAAATGGGACAGCAGTGCTACAAGCTGAGTATATTAATCTTGACAAACTTTCCATTTTTGATAAGTGAATTCGTCCTAATATACATTTGTAGAAATGTCTCATTGGAGCCATAATTTAAAGTTTGGATTTACATTCTTTATCTTTGTTTTCAATAGTTAGAATTGATTCTTGTTTTTTTTGGGATTTCTAAGTGTTGACTCTGCTACTGTTTTCAGAAGAAGCTGACAGGCTGCCCACATGATCACAGCTGCCTCCGAGCATCCTGTTGAAGCCGCAGCGCTCAGCCCAAACACAGCCTTGGAGCAGCAAAACACAGAGATAAACAGAAGCAAAGTAAGGAAGGGTCCAAGACAACAATACAGTGTGTCACACGTGCCTGACTGAACCTGGAGGAAAAGGACTGCACTGAGTCTGCATGAAGATGATACTGTATATTTATGTGGGAAACAAGGGCTCATTTCTGCTGTACAAAAGCCTTTTTCTCTACTTGCATATCAGTCATTTACCTGATTATGTGTAAAGTTGGACGTTGTGCATGGATGCTTTACTGCATGGTATCAGATCTGCTTTTTTCAGCTTGCTATGAAACTAAGCAGAGACAGGCAGCATCATACACAAACACATACAGCTAGAACTCACATAGATAGCATGTGAAGGTGTTGTGCTGTCTGACTGTCCTGAGGGTCCAAATAAACAACCATCACATACCAAAACCATGATCACGTGACAGCTACAGTCTGCTGTTCTTCAGATTGTTTTAATTTTACAGAAAAAAACTGTGGTTGGCAGGCCCACATTGTTTCTGTCATTTAACCTTTTTTGACATGTTTTCTTTTTTACATTTGGGCATTTTTTTATATATATATTTACTTAAAATGTTTTAAACACTGGAGATTATGGATGGAGCACTGCACTAAAAATGATTGAGCGTTATTGATTTGTAGAGATTAATTTCTCAGGACGGCTGTGTTTCTGTGGAACAAGAACCATGTAGATGTGTTTTTTTTTTACTTCCTGGATTAAGTTTTCGTTTGATCAAACTCTTCTCATACATTTGCACTTTTCTGTCTGTGACTACTGTACATATGTTGTTTTGTTTAGGAGAAAACCCCAGAGTTGGCGTGAATGCAGTGAAGTTTAAAACAAACTGTAAATGAAGCTTGTTTTGTTATTTTTATTGACGAGTATGAATTTAAGATGATGGTCTTTTTATGTATTCAATTTTCTTAACGGAGTTGATAGTTTTAATGTTTTACTGTTCAGAAACTTTACAACTATTTCTACTGTAGACCATTATTTGAGTGTAAAATGTGTTCATGAAATTAAACTAGGCTTCCTCAGGATGATTTATGATCCTGGGAAAAGACAAATGTGCATTATCTGAGCAGAAGCAGTGATTTACATTTTTCTTTTGCTTCTCCCCTTTTTCAACTGCGCAGGCTGTCCAGTATTGTGCTTTATCTGTTTTATACTGTTATTTCATTAGAGATCAGTTAAAACTAAAGTCTGTGTTAGGGCAGGATTTGTTCTATGCATTTGTCAAAGGGATCTTTTCAAAGCTGAAACATTTTTACATGATAAAGTACATTACCCCCAGCTTTGAGAAGGATTAAATGTTTTATAGAAATATGAAAGTCAGATTTGACTCTTGTTGCTATGCAGTCTAAACTTTCAGTACTGTAAACGCTTCCTGCTCACGTTCTGATGTCAAACTTAGCAAAAATTGTATTAGAACTTGTATGAATGTTTTTGTAATAAAATCGCACATTTTGTGATGAGTTTTCTCATATCCTTGTGGTGATTTTTGCTGTAGCAGTCACAGTTATCCATCCATCCATTATCTTTACCCACGTCTTCCTTTTTTGGGTCATGGGGTCAATGGTGCCCTTATCCAGCAGTCAGTGTGCGAGAGGCGTGGGAGAGCCTGGACAGGTCTCCAGTCTATCACAGGGACAAACAAGACAACCATTCACTCTCACTCACACCTAGAGACAGTTTAGAGATACCAATCAGTCTAACATGCATGTTTTTAGTCCATGGGTGGGAAAAAAAACAGCATACCCCGAGAAAAGCCACGCATGCATGGAGAGATCATGCAAACTCCATCCAGAAGAGTGGTTCCATGGAAGCTTAGCCTAAAAGACTGCCAGGAAGATTCTTTGGTCATCCATCCATCCATCCATCCATCCATTATCTTTTACCCACTTCTTCCATTTTGGGTCATGGGGGTCCCCGCTGCCCATATCTGTTCTTTGGTCACATGAAACCAAAATTTAACTGTTTAGCCTCATCACTAAACTTTGTGCCTAAAGGAAACCAGAAACCACCCAAAAGCAGATCAACAGTGAAGCATGGAGGTGACAGTATCATGCTGTGGAAAGTTTTTCAGTAGTAGGGATTGGAAAAATGGTCAGAGTTGAGTCAAAGTGTAGTGCTGCAAGTTACAGAGATATCCTTAATGAAAACATCTTCCACAATACCCGGGACCTCGGTAAATTTTAATAAATTTACAAACTTGTATGACAATATTTTTGTAACATGCTATAAATTTATCTTATATAGGGGCAGCACGGTGGTACAACTGGTAGGGCTGCTGCCTCTCAGCAAGCAGGTTACCCTGGTTCAAATCCCGGTCCAGGGGCCTTTCTAGGTGGAGTTTTCATGCGTGGGTTTTCTCCGGGTACTCTACTTTCCTCCCACAAAACATGCATGTTAGGCTGATAGGTAACTCCTAATTGTCCCTATGTGTGAGTGAGAGAGTGAATGGTTGTTTGTCTCGTTTGTCTCTATGTGGCCATGTGATGGACTGGAGACCTGTCCAGGGTGTCCCCCACCCCTCGCACAGTGATTGCTGGACATGGGCACCTGTGACCCCTGCGACCCAAAATGGAAGAAGTGGATAAAAGATAGTGGATGGATGGACAGGTGCATCAGGTTGCAATAAAACAAAAAAACTACTAAAAGCAAAAAGGGTGTAAATACTATCTCAAATGACTGTATATCTTATGTTGGTTATTGTGGGATGTGCACTATCTAACAAATCTCCAGATCCTAGAGGAACAGTGAGTCAGCAGTAACTGTAACAACAGGTTGAGGCTAAAGGTCAGGTGTTCATTGCATCATATTTCAGATATTTTCCAGTTTTGTATTCCCAGTGGAAAACATTTCATCAGTGGATCCTCAGCCCAGGCTGCCCTCCTGTTGATGTGTATCAAGTGAGACATTCAGATATGTCCAGAACAAAAAGTGTTGAAAACGCACACTTATTTATTTTAACACAGAGCCCAGCAGCTTTAAGAAAGACATTGACTCAGTCAGTGATGCAGATTTCCCTCAACACAGCTCTAAAGCTGTGTTTGGACATTGGTGTCTTCAGTTTGCAATGTAAAGACATGTTAAAATTTACAAAAATAAGACACGGATGTCATTAGTAATAAGAGTCTTCCAAAGACTTGAGTGGACAAAACAAAAAACAAGGAGCTCCGTGTCCCGGATGTGGGTTATGGGGCCCCACCCTGGAGCCAGGCCTGGGGGAGGGGCTAGTCGGCAAGTGCCTGGTGACCGGGTTTCTGCCCATGGGGCCTGGTCAGGCTCAGCCCAAACAAGCAACATGGGTTTTGATTTACTGTAGGCCCACCACCTGCAGGAGGAGCACTATGAGTCAGATGCATAACTAAATGGGCAGTGGCTGAAGGTGGGGACATTGGTGCTCTGACCCTGGCTTACCAAAGCTGGCTTTTGAGACATGGAATGTGACCTCTTTGGCGAGGAAGAAGCCTGAGCTTGTGCGCGAGGTGTACCGACTAGATATAGTTGGGCTCACCTCGACACACCTCCTCCACATTGAGAGAAGCCAGCTGAGGTGGTTTGGGCATCTGTTAAAGATTCTCCCTTGATGCCTCCCTATCCACCTTATTCCTATGCCCCATGATGCCTTGCGCGAATTATGTGAACGACTTCCGCTGAAAGTCAGAACCGGCACTTTTGTTACACGCTAGCAACGCGCTAACCGGTTTTCGTCAGAGGTTTTAGGTCATAAAATATGTGGGAACATAAACTATCACAACTCAAATGTAGAGATATTGTTTTACCGCTACCTACAGCTGTTGAGGGGTGGGAGGACGACTTGAAGAAGTGGCCGAAAATAACGTACACTAGCATGTTTAGCTACTAGCATACTTAGCTACTTTGACAGTTGCTTCAGATGGCGAAGCGATGAGCAATCTGAAAAGCTCTGAAGCTTATTAGTATCTTCACAGTAACAAGGTTGGTCCTGTTATGTTAAGAGAGGTGGGACACTTTATTTAAACAAACATAAAGCCCAGTCTAAGCATTAAAACTACACATCTCCAGGTCCAGCTAACAATGATGTTGCTTTGGACTTTTGAGCTGCAAGATGTTTATCTGGACACCAACTGAGCACCTGGAGCTTGACATTTCTTTTGACAAAGACTTTACTGATTCACAAATGAAGCACCTTGAGAACTTTTAATAAAATACAGTAAATGAAAACAAATAATGAAATAGACAGGAAACGATCTTTAAAAACTTGATAATGACAAAAGTGACATTTAGATAGAAACAGTAGTTTAATCCAAAATTAACTGATATAGTGCACACAAAAACCTAACCTTGTAAGAAGGTTAACAGTCAACTATTGTACATAACAAATGAATCATTTTAGCAAATACTTTTCTAATGTAATATAGTTAACATTGCATCCTTTAAAAAACATGTTGAGTTGTGTTACGTTTACAGCAAGTACACCAGTACTGTACATGTTTGAGAAAAATGTTTACATTTAATGTCTTCTCACTTCTCACTTGAAATAAGCTGGCATCCTTTGCGTGTGAATGCTGGAATGATTAAATTGACACCATAGCTCTTGCAGCAGGTCCCTCACTGTGAAACCACGATCACCCATCACCTGATCTCCAGCACGCAGATAGTCCAGAAACCCAGAGTTCTGTGTTATATACCTGTCACTGCATTTACCACCATAAGCATCTGAAATAAACATGATTATTCCAGAGGGAGAAACAGCCAATAAATATTTCACAGTGTTATTTGCATGTATGATTCACTTCTGGAGTCCAAGTTTTTAGCTTTCTGCAAAACATGTTGCTTTAATTGTTTCACGGGGCAACCATAGAATAAGGTCGTTGGTTTGTTCTGACATTATGTCAATCCACATTCCAACAGTCATGCTGCATGTGACTGGTGGTGTTGAGCAGCTCCACACTCTCATCAAGCCCATCTGAAAGTAAAAGTACAGTATACAAACTTTAGGGTTCATTTATGAACACACACACACACACACATATATATATATATATATATATATATATATATATATATATATATATATATATATATATATATATATATATATATATATATATATAAACACACACCTATATTATATATATATATAGATATATAGATAGATATGTATAAATAAACGCACACACAGCATACATATAGGTGCGTGTGTTTATTTGCCAGTTATGAACGAAAATATTAGTATCATTTAATCACTGACTACATAAAATCATAACACTAAAAGCTGTCTCTTAAATCATACCTGGTGTTCTCGATCATCTGGAGGATACAGAGTCTTTTTTCAGGTGGTTTCTCGTAGCCCAGCCACAAAGAAGGATGCAGGTTTTTGTTTTCGGAGCATGTTCAACACACACTAGTTGCAGCCACTAATTCAGCTTCGTGTGATTATTCATACAGCCATGAACAGCGCAACAGGTACCCGAGCTCCTCAAGACATCTTCGTGACAATATTAGCTCGAAATAACAGAAAACAGAACTTCAACAGAACTTCTACGATGCGCGCAGATTAGCAAGCAAACAACGAGGAGCCAATGCAAAAATTCTACTTCCGGGGTCAAACGGAAGTACGGCACATTATCGCTTCTACAGTGACACCCCCAAGAATAAGGTGGATAGGGAGGTGCTTCGGGCATGTCTGCCTGGGAGGAGACCCCGGGGAAGACACGCTGGAGAGACTACATCTCTTGGTTGGCCTGGGAACACCTTGTAGTCTTCCCAGAAGAAGAGCTGGGAGAGGTGACTGTGGAAAAAGAGGTCTGGGCCTCCCAACTCAAGATACTGCCTCTGCGAACTGACTTTGAAAGAAGTGGAAGATGATGGATGGATGGATGGATGGATGGATGGACGGATGGATGGATGGATGGACGGATGGATGGACGGACGGATGGACGGACGGATGAATGGATGGACAGCGCTTAGTAATAGCATTCTGCCTTCAAGTTCTTCAAACTTCAATCATCTGTTTGGAAATTTTAATCACTTAAACCAAGAGAAAAAAAAAAACAGAATCTGCCACAGTTTACACCTAATTTACTAGTTTTCAATGTAATTAATGGCAATATTTTAACCATTAAATGTATTTAATTATAAATAATTCATATATCCTACCATCTACGAGTGTAGTGTACCAGATACGAGTGTGGCCAGAGGGGTCTTCAGAGGCACTTCAGGACTGTTTTGACACCACAGATTGGAGTATGTTCAAAGAAGCTGCTACCACAAACAACAACACATGTCTCCAGGAGTACTCAGACACTGTATGTTCATACATCACCAAGTGCATTGATGATGTAACCAACCTCAAAACCATCACTGTTCGGGCAAATCAGAAGCCATGGCTGACAGCAGAGGTTTACAGACTCCTGAGAGCCAGGAATGCTGCCTTCACAGCGGGAGATCAGGTGGGCCTGAGGACAGCCAGAAACAACCTGGCCCGGGGCATCAGAAAGGCCAAGAAGCAGTATTCCAGGAAAATAGCTCACCGCTTCAAGGACAGCAAGGATACACGGAGTCTGTGGCAGGGAATACAGACCATCACAAACTACAAACCATCCCCCCAGACCTGTGACAGCACAACCTCTACGCTGAATGAACTGAATGACTTCTTTGCTCGGTTTGAGGCATGTAACAGCACACCTGCACAAAAACTCACCCCCTCTCCCGATGACCAGGTGCTGGCGCTGTCCTCAGACAGCGTGAGGCGATCATTCATCAAGATCAACGCCCGGAAAGCTTCTGGTCCTGACAACATACCTGGTCGTGTGCTGAAGGACTGTGCAGGAGAACTCGCAGCGGTCTTCACAGACATCTTTAACATCTCACTGAGCCAGGCCATCGTCCCCACCTGTTTCAAAGCCACCACCATCATCCCTGTCCCAAAGAAGGCAACGCCCTCCTGCCTCAATGACTATCGTCCAGTAGCACTCACCCCCATCCTGATGAAGTGCTTTGAACGGCTAGTCATGAAAAGCATCACATCTGTCCTCCCTGCCTCCCTGGATCCCTTCCAATTTGCATATCGGCCTAATCGCTCAACCGACGATGCCATCTCCTCTGCCCTCCACACAGCTCTCACACATCTGGACACGAAGGACTCTTATGTTAGAATGCTGTTCATCGACTTCAGCTCGGCATTCAACACCATCATCCCCCAACAGCTCATCCTTAAACTGGACAGTCTGGGGCTGAACACCTCAATGTGTAACTGGCTGCTAGACTTCCTGACCGGGAGACCACAGGCAGTACGGGTCGGGAATAACACATCCAGCACCATCACATTGAATACAGGAGCCCCACAAGGATGTGTGCTGAGCCCCCTTCTATTCACCCTGCTAACACACGACTGCACACCATCATACAGCTCCAACCACTTCATCAAGTTTGCGGACGACACAACAGTGGTGGGTCTCATCAGCAACAACGATGAGACGGACTACAGGAACGAGGTGAGCCGCCTGGCCTTGTGGTGCGGACACAACAATCTCACTCTCAACGTGGAGAAGACAAAGGAGATTGTTGTGGACTTCAGGAAGAGGGATGCCCAACATGCCCCTCTGACCATCAACAGCACCACAGTGGAGTCTCAGAGGACCTGTCCTGGAGCAGGAACACTGCATCACTGGTCAAGAAGGCTCACCAGCGCCTCTACTTTCTCCGCAAGCTGAAAAGGGCTGGAGCTTCAACCCCCATCATGTGCACCTTCTACAGGGGTGCCATAGAAAGTGTCCTGACCAGCTGCATCACAGTGTGGTTTGGTGCATGTACTGCATCCTGCCGCAAGAGCCTCCAGCGCATCGTGAGAGCAGCTGAGAAGATTGTCGGCACCTCCTTCCCCTCACTACAGGACTTACACAGCAACCGCCTCACTCGGAAAGCCCTCTGCATGGCAGGTGATCCCACACACCCACTACACAGCTGCTTCAGCCTGTTGCCTTCAGGGAGGAGACTGAGGAGTCTCCAGGCTCGAACCAGCAGACTAAATGACAGCTCTGTTCATCAGGCAGTCAGGATGCTAAACTCTCTGCCTGCTCTGCCCTCCCTCCCACTTGTACTGCCTTAATCACAAAAAACTTTCACACATTACCACACAACACAAAGATTTTAACACTGGACTCTGTGTCATCAAAACGGGTTATTCACTCAACTCACGGTCATGTGCTCATTCAGTTTGCACTACTTCTTATATTCGCACTAATGTTTGCATTACATTACTGCCTATAGTCATACTACTGTTTACATTCACTGTTTACATTTATTACTACTGTTTTCATTCAATACTACTGTTTACATACTACTGTTTACATTTACACTACTTTTTATATCTACACTACTGCTGATATATACATATATCTTAGGATCCGAAGGACCCAGGTTCGAACCCCGGCCACGGCACACCTTGGGGTGTCTATGAGTGCACATCTATTTCCCCAGCTCCCCGGGCGCTTTCTATGGCTGCTCACTGCACCACCTGGTGGTGGTTGAGTTAAATGCAGAGACAAATTTCTTCTTGTATGGGAAACATACACAGATGACAAAAATGTGACATTTATTTATTTATTTATATATATATACTAGCCTTATTGCATATGCCACTTTACCTCTATACCAATATCAACTACCTCATACATATACTGTGTACATAAACTTCATATGCTGCTTTGTCACTCTATTACAAATGTCAATGCCAGAACTTTCATTTTATTTTATAGATATACTTTTTACACTTTTATACTACTATGCAAAAAACTCAGGACAGTATTACACTTTTGTTATTTCATTTTATGCTTATGTTTATTAAATGTTTAGTGTTTTAGTGTTGGTGTAACTTTTCATACTTTCATACTACTACTATGCAAAAACTACTATGCAAAAACTCAGGACAGTATTACACTTTTATTATTTCATTTTATGCTTATGTTTATTAAATGTTTTAGTGTTTTAGTGTTTAAATGTTTACTGTTGCACCGAGGGACAGAGAGAAATGCAATTTCAATCCTGTGTATGTCCTGTACATATTGCAGTTTTGACAATAAAGTTGACTTTGACTTTGATCTATTTCTTCCACTTATCTGTGGTCATGTTGTAGATGCAACAGGTCCAGAAGAGAAGCCAACACAGCCCTCTCTCCAGACTTCAGGTCTGTCCTCGGGTCTCCTCAGAACAACTAGCCTGAAACATCTAGGTTACGAAGCACACATAGGCAACCTAATGAGAAGCCCACACCAGAGGAGCAAACCTACATATCAGTTTATTTTTGTTTTGATTTTTAGCATTGTTTTTGTTTATAATTCTGGACTCCTTTAAGACATGAAGGATACATAATTTCATTATGCTGGATATATGTAATGATAATACAATAAAGACAACTTCATTTAACTAGATAGACTAATTTTCTAGTTAAATTATTTAAGTATTTTCAATTTACAGCAAACATCCTCCCTGGGCACTGTACAACAACATCCACATTCTTGATAAAATAAAATAAAAAACGAGATTAGTTAAAGTTATATATCTAAGAAAGCCAGCAGATTGGGTTGAATCTCAATATGAGTTTTCAGTTTAGCAAAATCCCATGCAGGGAAAAAGGAAAACATTATATTTACTTCACAACTACCAGTTCAAATATTTACTGAAAAACATCACAGCCCATTGTCATTTTCTGTAAAAGTCAAGGCTTTGATGGTTATAAAAATTAATCCATCAGCAGGTGCTGGGTGGGATGGGCATTGGTAATACAAGTACTGTACTATCAATTGTTGTGGATTCGCCAAACCACAAACCAGAATAAAAGCAACTTTTTTTTAGTCCAGGTAGGATGAATACTTTCACAATGGGAAATAAACTATCCTAATTTAGCATATTTTAATTTAATCTTTATTTAACAAGGCAAACCCCATTGAGATCACGTATCTCTTTTTCAAGCGAGGCCTGGACCTGCATGCAGCCTAACATGCATGTTTTTTGTCTTAACTTGTTTCAAATGTATGAAGTCGAAACCCATTAGCTCCATGGAAGTGTTGCGTGTTTGACAAATAATTTAGTTGTTTTGACTCCAAAAGAAGGAACATGAAGTACCAGTCTGTGCAAAGGTGCAGTGGAAAGGTTGTCCAGTAAGACTCCCCAGAGGTTTGCTCATCTGAGCTGGAATTTGAGCTGAATAAAAGCCTGCCTGACCCTGACCGGACCCCCGATCAGAAATCACAGAAACTGTCCACTGTGGACTTCTGCTCGATTGCCCACTGACACCACCCAATGTGGAGCAACCTAGCAGAAGTGATTAATGTTTTCATTCATACATTTAATCCAGTGTAAGCTCCTTCTGTTCTTTTCCTTCTCTTCTTCCACCTGCTTTGACTGCAGAGGATTTTGATTCCCAAACTGGAGCCCTTCAGCCTTCAGCAGTCACATGACAGAGATCCAGCCTGGTGCAGTTCAACACTGACTGTGTGCCTCTTCAGAGACCTACATAAAGTCACTGTCTCGTTCACATCTCTCTGCTGCATCGCCTAACTTCTCACTAAAACTGACTCTGAACCTCCAAACACGGTAAGTTGTGTCACATTTTATTAATTCAATTACTTTTCTCAAAACAGTTTGTGTTGTTTTGTGCCATTGTGGAAAATCCTTGAATGAAAACTATTCTTCTTAGTCTTGCTGTCTTGAACATAGAACAACAGAACAGAATACTTCATCAAACAAAGCTAAAGTAGGTTCTACTCTTCAGTAACTACACTCATTCGGTTTTTCTTTAAATGTTTCATACATTTTTGAAACTTTCATGCATGGAAAAAAAATGAGGCAATCTGATTTTCACTGATTTAAATTGTTTATTTTCATCATGATAACTGTTTCAGGAGTCACACAAAGAGAGAATCTTAAATAGCATAAAAAGAGCCTCAACTTGCTAAACCCCTGTTAAATAAAATAATTTTCTTCTCACATCTTGAATGTCATTCTGGAAAAAAGGAAAATATTGAACTATGTACTATTTGTACTGATTGTAAAAAATATATAAAAATTAAATACTTTGAATAGAATCAAAATGTTGATTTGTGTGAGAAAAGTTGTGATTTTGGTAACTCACAATCACCTCTGGGTCAGGGGTTCCACTGTTTTAACAACTTTTAGTTTTTTATTTTATTTGAAGTCCAGGTTTGAGTATTGAAATATTTCTGCTTAAAATGAAATGCACAAGAAATCTTTAACAGGAGACTTGTTTGCCCAAGTAAATATAAACCTGACAGACGGGCCCTGGTGTAATTGCTCAGTCTATAATTATTAAACAGATCGACTAACATTTTTAGGAGCTCCAAAAACAGAATTTTTATTATTATTATTATAATCTAGCATTCCATAAAGGAATGCATATCACCCACTGCCCTTCATACCAGAGTTTTAAACTAGGGTAATCTTATGCTGACAAAGGATGGCATCATGATCGGACCAAAATGTGTTTGAACCCACGTGCAGGAAGATGAGGAGACTCCAATAAAAATGAGTAAAATGTTTATTACAGAACAAACAAAACAAAATGCTGACGGGGCAGCTGACTTACTTTAAAGGAGGACACAAAGGAGAGACAGATCACAAAGCCTTGGGAAGGACAATCCAGAGACAAAGACATAACACCGAGGTGCTGAACATACACAGACACTGACAAGGTGAAGTGACAGGCACCTGCGGTGATTAGGGTCTGACACAGGTGTGACAGTGCTGGAACACAGGGAGGAGAGACGCTGAGGGGTGACAGGCAAACATGAGGAGAACACAACATGCAGGACCAGACCCCAGAAACCATACAGATGGAGTTGTAGCCATTTTGGTCAAACCTTGTGAAACCGGGATAAATGCAGCACACGAAGCTTCAAATAGAAGGGGTTCTTTATTCTCAAAAATAAACTATTCCCTCTGAGTTATGTATAAAAAAAACAAGAAAAAGTCCGTGTTTCGAACGGCAGCAAGCCTTAGCTTCAAATAAAATGGCGGACCGACAACACGGTTAGCACCCAACAGAGTAGCATGCAGCTGCACGTAACAGCTGAAATCTAACAGCGTGAAAGCTACTGCATAACAAACGGCAGCGGCACTCTACGAGAGAAAACAAACAGAAATAAAACATTAGCATCGTCTCTATAGCTTCATTCACGGAAGATAACAGAAATAAAACATTAGCATCGTCTCTATAGCTTCATTCACGGAAGATAATTCAGTTCCAACAATTACCGGACACTAGGATTCTCCTCTCACGTGGCCAGAGTGGTCCTCTCCACCAAGTCCTAGATAAAATGTCCTTCTCTTCCGTTTTCTTAACCAGTCCGTGCTACCGTACATAAACAAAGGGTTTCTTCTCTATTTCCGGTCCTTTTAGACCTCTCTGTACCAACAGCACCACATGCTGACAAAGAACAAGAATTACAACCATAGGTGAAATTAAAGCAAAACATGGTTTTTAAAATACATTTGACATGTACCCATTTTTCACCTGGTTACATTCTCCCCTGCTTAAATGTCATCGTCCTCGGTGACAAAGCAACTGCTTTTTACCTCTTTTAGAGCTTCTCTAAAAAAAAACACAGAACCTAAGCTTGCAATAATCTGTGAAGCCATTTATGAGTTCATTTCTGGCCCCAACACTGACCTAGGTTGGTGATGTGGGTTTGGGTGTTTCCCTACATTCACTCTTCTACTCCTGCGGGGAGCAGGTGTGTGAGCTTGTCTAACGCCAGGAGGAGACACTGGAATCTCACCCAGTTGGTCAATATCGCCTGCTTCATTGTCAACATGCTCAGTCTCCCTCTGTTCAATCACAGGAAGTTCACATTCGGAAGTCAACGGAGTCTCTGTTCGCTTCTGAACACTTTCACCACTAGGATTTTCTACACCTGAACCAGGTCAACATGCTCAGTCTCCCTCTGTTCAATCACAGGAAGTTCACATTCGGAAGTCAACGGAGTCTCTGCTCGCTTCTGAACACTTTCACCACTAGGACAATTTTCTACACCTGAACCAGGATTTAAGTCAAAAGAAACCTCTTCAATGACTATACCCCCATCATACTCATCAGATGAGGCAGTGTGTGATTCAGTAGTATTTGTTTGTTTGGCTACAGTGTTCTCACTGTGTCCCTGGTTTGTGTCTGGCACATGGACACATGACCTGATGTCAGCCCTGTTAACCGTTTTTGTAGGCCCTCCCTCTGCAGGTCGTACTATGCAAGTCGTGCCTACTACGTCTACGAGTTGGTAAACAACTGGACTCCATGCATCCTGAATTTTGTTACGACCAGCTGGTCTGTGTCTCAGGTAAACATACTCTCCAACCTCAATCGAAGGACAGTACACTTTGTGACTATGCCGAGCAACGCGTTTCGCAGCTTTCTGCTCTGCATACTCTTTTGCTCTTTCATGTGCCTCTTTGAGTCTTTGCTGGTGCACAGCAAGCCAATCAAGATTTTTATCAGGAGAACTTTCATGCGCAAGCAATGCATCGACAGGAAGATGTGGTTCTACTCCATAGAGCAAGAAGTAAGGGGAATATCCGGTAGTCGCATGTGGAGTAACATTGTACGCATAAACCAGCTCAGGTAAATGTTCAGGCCAACGCCTCTTTTTGTCAGGTGGAAGGGTGCGCAACAGTTCATGCAGAGTGCGGTTAAAACGCTCACACTGGGCATTTCCTGTCGGGTGATGGGGTGTTGTACGTGTTTTTTTCACACCATACATTCTACAAAGTTCAGCAATAACCTCCGATTCAAAGTTACGGCCCTGATCTGAGTGAAGACGCTCAGGTACACCGTACTTCATGAACCACTCCTTTAAGAGGACTTTGGCTGTGGTCTCTGCTTTTTGGTCACGTGTAGGGAACGCCTGGGTGAACTTTGTAAACACATCGGTAATGACTAGAACGTTCTCACGGCCATCGGAAGCTGGTTCAAGGAGTGTGAAATCTACTGCCACCACTTCTAAAGGTCGTGTTGCCAAAAAGGATTTCATTGGAGGGTGAATCTTTGGGTGAGGCATCTTTGTGAGAATACAACGCTCACAGTTCTTAACCCATCGCTCAACATCGTTATGCATCCCTACCCAGAATGCTCTCTGTCTCAACAACTGTAATGTCCTCTCTATTCCCTGATGTCCCATAGAGTCATGGACACTCTTCAGCACAGCTGCTTGTAAACAACCTGGAACAAACAACTGAAAGCACTCTCCAACACGATCATCCTTCACCACTCTGTACACCAACCCATCACGTATCTGAATGTGTTTCCATTGTTTCCACACTGATTTGGCAGCACCAGGAAGATTCTTCCTTTCTTGTGAACTTGGCGGGCTACCTCGATCCACAAACCGTTTTAGAACATTTATCACTGGATCTTGACACTGAAATGTCCGCAGCTCTTCCTTGGAGTAACCGGGAAGAGTTGGTGTAGCCTCTTTAGCATGTGAATTGGATTTATCAGTTTCTGCAGCCCTAATCTGGTTTACCTGACAACATTGGACCCCAGCTGTAACCAGCTCGGGCTCAAGGGCAGTGCCTCTACAAATCAAATTGCAAATTGCAATGCAATCATCAAACTCCTCATCATCAGTTGGTTCTGGCTCCCCTGCTAACGGGTGTCGTGACAGTGCATCAGCGGCGGCGTTACACCGACCTGGCCGGTACTGCACATCAAAGTCGAAGGCAGCTAACTGTGCTACCCATCTCTGTTCAATAGCCCCAAGTTTTGCACTTTTTAGATGACATAAGGGATTGTTGTCTGATACCACAGAGAATTTAGAGCCCAGTAAGTACCCCCGAAACTTCTCTACTATTGCCCATTTAAGTGCAAGCAGCTCGAGTTTCATGCTGCTATAGTTTTTATCATTTCGCTCTGCATTTCTCAGCCGTCTACTTGCATATGCAATGACCCGTTTCTTGTCACCTTGCTGCTGACACAAGACAGCTCCTAAACCCTGACCACTAGCATCAGTTTCCAAAATGAAAGGACAAGTGAAGTCTGCATAACCCAAAATCGGAGCAGTCACAAGCTTTTCTTTCAATGTGTCAAATGCAATTTGACTGTTGGTGTCCCATAATGCACTTAGTTTTTGACTAGCTTTGGCTGTAGTAGCAGCTCCTCGACACTGATTCACTAGGTCATGTAGTGGGGCTGCGATCTTTGAAAAGCCCTCAACATACCTTCTGTAGTAACTACATAGGCCTAGAAATGATTGGAGTTCCTTAACGGTGCCAGGCACCGGCCATTCCTTGACTGCTGCCACCTTGGAGGGATCAGTTGCGATACCCTCTGCAGAAATTTGGTGTCCAAGGAATTTTACTTCCTTCTGCAAAAAGTGACATTTTTCCCACTTCACTTTTAACCCAGTGTCTCTCAAACGTTTAAAAACTAGATCCAGCCGTTCCAAATGAGACTCAAAGCTTGGGGAGTACACTAAAATGTCATCCAGATAGACTAACATGATGTCGAATATCAGGTCACTCATAGTTGCTTGCATCAATCTTTGAAATGTTGCAGGCCCGTTACACACCCCCATGGGCATGCGTACATACTCAAACAGCCCAAAAGGCGTGGTGAAAGCAGTCTTATGTCTGTCTCGATCATCCATGGCTACTTGGTGATACCCACTGGCAAGGTCAACTGTGGAAAAGTATTTAGCACCTTTTAGCGCATCAAAACTCTCATCAATACGAGGCAATGGAAATGCGTCTTTCTTAGTTTTTAGATTTAGCTTCCTGTAGTCTACACATAAGCGTATACTGCCGTCACCTTTGCGGACTACCACAACTGGTGAGGCGTAAGCGCTTTCACTTTCCTGTATGATTCCTTTTTTCAACAGTTTAGAGATATGCTCTTGTACTTCCTGGTATTGGTTAGGAGGTATACGACGATATGGCTGTGTGACAGGTACGTCATCCGCCAGCTTGATCTCATGTTTCACCTTATCTGTGTGACCCAGATTCTCCTCATCATCTGCAAAAACATCAATGTAGCTGGACAGCAATGAGCAGAGAGCGACACGCTCTTCCTCTGCGCCCCCCATGTCAAGTCTTTCCAAAATGGCTTGCACCTTACTGTCAGTTTGCACCATGTTAGGGTCAACTGAAACCTGTTCAACACCGGCAGAGATGCGTTGAAACTTTACTTGGCATGTCTGCTCACTCTCCGCAGGATCAACCTTTGAGATCATGCCTAGCCGTGTTCGGGGGCCTAACCACACTTCCTCGGCGGAGAAGTTAACCACCTGGAGCGGAAGAACATGGCTGGTCCTTGTGACAAGTGTTGGGATAACTGCTAATCCAGATGGTAGAGGAGTGGTCACTGGTTCGATGATCAACTGAGAGGCTGCATCTAAGGTTTTAGTGTGACCTTTTACAAACACAGTGGACATCGAGGATGCAGGGATGCGTACTTTGTTTCTTCCTGCAACCCGAACTACTGCCTTTCTCTCAATGCAACCGATCTGTACCTGTTGGAAAGCTGTCCTCCACCCAGAGTCCAAGGATCCACCCAAAGTGTTGTCAAACTCTGTTGTGACTAGCTGTCTGCATCTGTGAATGACATTCATACCGATTATGCATTCTTCAGAAACAACAGGGTTCAGTGACGGCTTCAGGACCAAGAAACCACAATTTGGGATCTTTAAACTCATCGTCTCAATTTCCAGTTCAATATATCCCTGATAAGGAATGTCAAGTCCATTCGCAGCAGTTATTTTAAGCCAACTATTTGTAGCTAGCATGCTCTCATCATCACCAATATATTTTCTGAAAAAATCATCTGTCATAGTACTGACCTGGCTGCCAGTATCTAATAAACAATGTGCTGACCTGCCATTAAGTTTTAGATCAACCACTGGACATTTTCCTATGGCACGCTCAATAATTTGTTCTCGTGTGATCTCCAGTGTAGGTGAGTCTACGACATGACCCTGCGTTACCCGACTCACTGCAACCAGGGCCTCTCGTTTCCCGACGGACTAGAAATGGGGTACTCATCAGAGTTTTTGTATCTTCTCTGGGGACACTGTTTGGCAACATGACCAGCAGTTTGGCACTTGAAACATATCGGCTTACCGTCAGGGGTAAATCTTGGACCAGTTTTGGTCTGAGATGGTGTCTGGCTACTAGGATTTTTGTTCTGAATTGTCAGCTCTTTCACAGCCTTAGTGAGTTCTGTTATCACTTTCCCTTGCTCAGTGAGCACTTTAAGAACGTCATCCATTGAGACCGACTTCTCATTAGGTCTAGTTAGATTAGTGACTTTATCTTGCTCTTTAAGAGTTTTCATCACATCCTCCAGATGCATTGGATTTTCTGTCTCTTTAACTGCACAGCACTGTGCTTCGGCTTTAACAGTACGGCAGTTATTCACGTTACTCCTAACCGTTTTTGTGCTAGGGGCTTGGTCTAAGGACCACAAGTAAGCCTCCTCACGCACCTCTATAAAAGTGGATGTAGGTTTTCCTCTTACATGTTTTCGGAGTTCTCGTTTCAGTGAGAGGTCTCTGATGCCCTCAATGAACTGGTCTCTCAACACTGCGTTCTCATTACCCATGGAATTAGGATGCTGTTTCCATACCAAACTAAAGGCCTGAGATAATGAATGTGAAAAGTCACGTATGTCTTCACCCTCCTTCTGTTTACAGTTGTAGAAGCTCTGTAAAAGTTGGGCAGCGCTACGTTTATCTCCAAATGCATCTTTTAAGTAAACAAGCAGGTCTTTTACAACATCACCATCAGCTTTGCGTAAACGCACTTCTTCCAGAGCTGGGCCTCTTAACAGCGACAGCACAAAATCAAACTGTTCGGGTGCAGATTGGTTTCTAGCAGAAATTACCCTTTCTACTTCTTCAATAAACTCATCCACACTCCTCCCATCTTTGTCAATGTCTCCACTAAATGGTGAAATGTGCCTTTCTCTGGGTACGTAGACATAAGACCTGGTAGGCTCATTATTTAGTGATGATATGACTGTCATGACTTCATCTTGCCTTCGGGCTAACTCATTTAGTTGTTGTAACACCCCAGCTTGTTCAAGTAACTGTTGTCCCTGCATCTCAATGTTTATGGGACCCTCTTGTTCAGACATGTTCTGAAATTATTATTATTATTATTTTTTTTTTTTCAGTTCACTTAACAGTCAATAGAAGTATTAACAGTCAATATAAATATTAACAGTAAATAGAAATTTATATAGCAAAGGATAAATTGGTCGAAGTCCGGAGTCCGCCGGAGGTCCCTGGGCTGCTCCAAGACCGCTGCTGGGCGATGCTTTCTCCCGCCTGGAATGCGCTCTGGTCTCACGATCGCCTCGGCTGAAATCCTTCACGACCACGCCAGCACAGACTGCTCAGCAACGTCCCCCCTCTGGTCTCGAAACAGATGCCTCCTCACCGACGCGATGCCCACGTCCACTCAGGTGTAGGCCACTTCTTCACCACTGCCGTTTGCTAATGCTACCGCTGCACCGCCATATAAATGCACTCGCAGAGGGAAAAAAAACGAGAGACCCCACTCCTGGTACCAATATTTGAAACCGGGATAAATGCAGCACACGAAGCTTCAAATAGAAGGGGTTCTTTATTCTCAAAAATAAACTATTCCCTCTGAGTTATGTATAAAAGAAAACAAGAAAAAGTCCGTGTTTCGAACGGCAGCAAGCCTTAGCTTCAAATAAAATGGCGGACCGACAACACGGTTAGCACCCAACAGAGAGTAGCATGCAGCTGCACGTAACAGCTGAAATCTAACAGCGTGAAAACTACTGCATAACAAACGGCAGCGGCCCTCTACGAGAGAACAAACAGAAAAATAAAACATTAGCATCGTAACATTAGCATCGTCTCTATAGCTTCATTCACGGAAGATAATTCATTTCCAACAATTACCGGACACTAGGATTCTCCTCTCACGTGGCCAGAGTGGTCCTCTCCACCAAGTCCTAGATAAAATGTCCCTTCTCTTCCGTTTTCTTAACCAGTCCGTGCTACCGTACATAAACAAAGGGTTTCTTCTCTATTTCCGGTCCTTTTAGACCTCTCTGTACCAACAGCACCACATACTGACAAAGAACAAGAATTACAACCATAGGTGAAATTAAAGCAAAACATGGTTTTTAAAATACATTTGACATGTACCCATTATTCACCTGGTTACATTTCTATTCTCAAAAATTAAGCTATGGTGTACACAAGTTTTAATTGTAGATTTCAAGACCTTTAAATATAAAAGTGAGGAAAATTTAAGTTAGTAAGACTGATTTTACTAAGAACTTTTATGTGTGAGGAAAATCTGGTCGGAACAAACCCTGAAAGACAGTGAAACTAATTTTTTCCAATAGCTTTATTGGGCATAAAAGTGAGGGCCAGCCAAACAAGAAAGGAATAGTGAATTTAAAACGCGTTATTTTGGGATCCTTTTCTTTCCTATCTGTATTGGGAGATATCTGAATGTGCAATTTGGGTACAAGTGCGATTTCAGCAAAAAAAAAGGTCATTTTGCATGCGCAGATTGTTTTAAAAAAAAATGTACGTGAGTATGAATGAACACATGAATAGAAGATGCGTTCGAGCATCACTGTGATTCTGTTCCTGGCGGTGATAACTATGAATCACAGTACCGGCTCTTACAAAGCCTCTATCAGGACTTTAGGTGGACAGTATTACTGGGTCTAAAATTTCTTTTGCCCTCGAGCTTAGAAGCTCAAAGTGGTGGTCCGGGGGCTATAGAAAGTTCGTTTGAAACATTTCCAGTTGATATTGTCCACACAAATATATTAATAAAAAACAATGCTGAAAACACAAAATTATGAATAGCAGTAAAAAAGTAAGACCTCAGAGAAGACGCTGACCAAAAGATGTCAGATTTATAACCCAAAAACACCCATGCTCAGATAAATACCTAAAAGATTGGATAAAAAGTAAAATAAAAATAATAATAATAATAATACGGTAATAATAAATAAATAAAAAGAAAACAACATAAAATAGAGCTAACTCTTTTAAAATAGACCTGACTGACAAAAACAGTTTGTTAAATCAGAAGACAAATGAAACCAGACCGGTCAGTCACATGCAGCCACAACCACACCTGAAAGTCTTTATCTTGTTAAACAATTAACTGACCAGACGACTCTACAGATACACCCAGCTAGCCAACAAATGGTATCTTGCCTGTTCCAGATAGCTCTTTATACAACCTCAGTTTGGAGAAATAGAGTTTAACTAAATACTTGTTGCCACTGTCTGATTTAAAAACTGGTAATTTGAGTTTTTGAGTTCTCAGTTGAGAAACAAATCACAACAAACTGGTTTCGTGCCTTTAGGCAGGATTGATTTGTGGAGGTGACATGAGATTGACAGATATTGACATTTCAGAGGGGCTTGGCTGAGGAGTGTGTTGACTGAAAGGAATTTTGGGAATTACCGGTAGTTGTGTAAAGGATTATGAGGAGGTCAATATTAATACTGACCTCTTTACCTTAATTAATTTACTTATTCAGATTGAATAGTAATTTCACGGATTCTTTTCTTTTTCAGTTTACCCAATATTTCTGTGATCTTTATGATGGATAAATAAATAAAGCCATTAAGTGACAGAGACGTTAACTTAGTTTGATATGTCAAAGAGACACTATCATTTATTTAAAATAAATCAACTAAATTAACACCATTACACTTGATTGGCATGATTTCACTTTCTTTCAATTTAATACGTCAGCACAGTTAAATTTAACACAACAGACTTCAATACTGGATGTTAAACATATTTGGTCTGAGGGCTCTTTAACTTAATTAGTTTCCAGCTTAGAATTGAGGGAAAAAGATAGGAGGAAAGATGGAGAGATGGTTTAAAGGAAATTGTCTTGAGCATGTTACCAAAAGTGACACTTCTCATCAGATTTCTGCTAAAATCCAGGTACGTTTGTAAACAGCTCTTTACCTTCGACGGCGAGTCTGATAAAGAAATGACACCAGCCTTCAGATGCACAGAGTCCTTCAGGCCCAGTTCGTCCGAACTGGTTATTCGTTTACGTTTTCAACGTCTCCTGGGTTCCGCTTGGTCATCAGAAAATGCGTCAGCTCCTGGCTTCTGACTTCAAGATAAGCTTATTCCAGGAAGGAATAAACAAAGTTTTGAGCTTACGCTCGTTAGAAATGGATTCATAACAGCATGTTATCAATCCTTAGCTGAATGACTGTCCTTGGCGGGTGACAGGCATTCATTCAGCTCTTTGGGACGTCTTCATGTCTTGAAGTTCCCAGCAGACTCATCCGTTCCAGCAACAGCTTAGAACTTAAGGAAGGATCCGAGATGAGAGAAACTTGTCTCTTTTTCATTGGTCCACTTGTTATCACTATTCAAGGTGAAATTCAGCGCAGAGAAGGAAATTGTTTAGGAAAAGTATCTGAGTGAGAGACTTTCAGACGCTAGATGAGAGTTTTAGCTGAAACTCGACAAAAACAATTTCTGTATAAGTCAGTTTGACATTTTAGCTGAACTTTGCCACCTTTTCATTTGCAGAAATGACACAATGATGTTTCACATTTAAAGAATAACAGCATATAACATATATCATGAAAATGACAAAAGTTATTCTTTTGATTACATTAGAATAAAATCAAAGATAGAAATAGTCTCTTTTGGTGACTATGTTCTTCAGATTACAACTAATGGAATAATTTGTGGTAAATGTCTTGCTTTACTGAGAGGTCAGTAAAGGTCATCTCTGGAACAGTTCAAAAATACACAGGTGTATCAAAGTGGACACGGTCATGCCCACTCTCTGGGCTCTTTTATATATAATGAGTGAAAGGACAGAAATGGCTCTTTGATCAAAAAGGTTGCAGGCGCCAGTGTTGGAGGTTTCTTCCTCATAAGTGAGTTTTTTTCATTTCCACTGTTTCCTTTGTGCTTGCTTAGTCTGTGACGAAGTTAGACTCAAAGCAGTCTGCTGGCTCCTCAGATAAATAATCTTATTGTAGTGTCCAACATCCCTCAGAGAAGTCCATTCTGTCAACAGAGACAGTAACGGTACTCTTCCACCCCCTCTCTGTGTGCTAATCTGTGAATCAGGGTGACTCAGCATCCTGATCATGACCCCAAAGACACTGAGACTGTACAGTAATTATACCCCCAGTGCTAATCAACTCTCCTTCCTAAAAAAGACAGATTTTTCATCTCCAAAGAAGTCTATATATGCAGTTGAACAGAACTACGCCATACTCCCAGGACAATAAAAGGTGTGGTGACCACAACAAGGGAGGAAGTGGGTCAGCTAGACAGAGCTTCCAACAGAACCCGTGTTGTGTAACAGTATTGTATTAAAAAACTAACACATCTGTGAAGAAAATTGTGTTTTTTAAACAAAGTGCTACTGGTTAACAAAAAAGGCATTGTTTTCCCTCTAAACTTTGAGAGGTGGGGTTTTAATCAATATTAATTGATGCAGCTTGGTTTACACCCACTTTTGGTAAGCTGCATTGATTGGATACAATTGAATAGGCCCCTCCCCCTTTTAAAATCAAGTAAAGCTGACACGGAACAGAGGGTCACAGGAGAGAGTTGTTGTTGTTGTGGTTGTTGTTGTTGTTGTTGTTGTTGTTGTGGGCTGAGAAGTTGGCTCCAAGCCAACCCCAAGAAGTCAGCAAGGAGCTAGGCTCTGGCTCCTTTTGCCCTTAGATGGGGCTCAGTCAGCTGAAATGGCGAGTCCTTGTAACTCGCTTAATTCACTCAAACACCCTGGAATGAGGAGGGGTTTGGCACGCTATGGTGTAGATGCACCTGCTCTGAGCTCCCAACCGATTAGTTACTTCAAGCAATATAACGTTTCTAATTCAGTTGCATCAGCTAGATGGTTGTAGCCCGTAGCCCTCCCAATCAACCAGGTAATGGTAACCCTGACCCCATCATCTGGAGCGGAGTATTCACTTGACAGTGAATTGGATGGCTACCAGGAGGGAACAAAAACAGCAGAGTAACACCAAGAAAGCAAATGCGGGGCGAGAGGTTAATGCTGGCAGCAACGCAACCGATTCTCTCCAGAGCCAACGCCCCAGCTGAAGTCCAACACAGAGACATCCGCTATTCTTTCAGCAATAACTTGTAGGGATACAGCACTCTCATGTCCGTATGGGATATGGGCCTCTCCACATCTCTCTGAAACTCTCAGTGTTACACCTTCTTGAAACTCTCAAGGAGTTTCTCAAGGACAAGTGGACTCTATATTGGTTAACAATTATTATGAATTAATGGACACTAATTAATCAGATTGAACTTTCTCTTTAATGTGTGTTAATTCAGAATTGATCAAACAGTATTTTTTGTCATTTCAATGATGATTTTACTAAACTGGTATATTTTAAATATGACAAAGTTAAGAGAACATCTCAGAATGATCATGCTTTGAACTGTCTGCTCTAGGCAGAATAAGTGTCGAAAGTTGAAGGAACAATCCTTCGTATTTGTTTGAACTGTTTTTGTTTCGAAGGAGAAGTTCTAGACATAACTTAATCTTCGGTCTCCCGTCCGTTCTAAAAACAATTCATCTGTGCTTAAACAGAGAGTGCTCTGTTTTCACACCTGCAGGTTTTGTTTTGTCTCCGTGCTGGGACTCAGTTCTCAGCACTCACGGAGTTTTTGAGTTCTCGGGGAGAAGGGAAGACGCACGGACGTTTTTCTCCAAGCTGATGTACGTTCCGGTCATATGCCAACTCGACCCACGTCTCAGCTGAGAGTCGCGGCAAAGCCTTGCTGTGCCTCAACACTCATTTTCTGAAAGAATTTGTTTTCTGAAGTTTTACTTTGAAAGTCCAACCAGTGCGATTGGGGCCTGTTCCTGCCGGTGAATGCGTGCTCCCGCTCGTCTGATCCAGTCATACACGCACGAAGTCCTCTGGACGCTCACTGGACCACACAGTCCGTTAGTGTCCACAAACTTCTCAGTCCTCACCTCGCAAGACGTCTCGTCACCAGGTAAAGAGGCGTTGTCTGTATGCTGCACGTGTCGGAGGCTCAGCCTGATCCGTATGGGAAAGGTGCCACTCTGGTTGTTTCAAATAATTAATTTCAGTTAACTTAGCTTTCATCTTCCTCCTCCTATTTCTTCTTCTCATAAGCTATTTAATATGTTTGTTTTCATCATGGTAAACTTTAAGTAATGTGCCAACAGAAAGGTCCAACTGTCTGTTTGTTTTAATTTGAATTCTGTGTCAACGTAGTTATTAAATCAGAGCTAATATCGATACAAATGTTTAATGTAATTCTGTGATAGTTTCAATAAAAGGTCTATTTTCTGGTAGACCAACATAAGTTGAGCCTCCTGTGAAGTTACATTTCTGGCTAATCACATCGTTAGATTTGTTGATTTATTCTGAAAAAGTTGAGACCCCGTGAACTTGGTGGCATGTTTGTGCAGATAAAAGTCTGCTCATACCTGCGCATCTAAAGATATAGGTAAGTCAGTAAACTGACCAGAAAGTCCTATATCTCTACAATAATGGTGGTCCAGTAAGTGTTTAAATACCTTACCCCACCTTATTCCTTACATATTGGTGGCCGCGTACTGGTCTTCTGAAAGATTAAATTGATAAGTTGTTTTTGTAGCTTATTTTTTGTTACGGTGTTGTTGGCATTAGTTTTGCATCCTGGTTTTGGGCTTATAAGAATAGTTCTGGCTGGTAGAGTGTCCGGGAGTTGCTGATCGTGGCATTGTCTGGATTATTTTCCCGTTAGAATTATTTTTTCATTCACATTTGAACGTATGCTTGGAGCGGGTGAGTGATAAGTGTTGTGTCTGTGTTTGTGAGACGTTTCATTACGTGTCGCGAGGCTGCATGCATTTTTCATTGTTGTGACCGCCGTGTCACGATCCTGTTTCATTCTATTACATCTGCGATTTATTGTTGAAGGTCTGTTTCACACATATGCTGCTCCATTAAGTGCCTTTTTCTGTTACAACGTGTGTTGCCGAGGTTCGGGAAAACCCACTCCGCAAGGACCGAGATCCGGTTCCGTTTGACGTAAAGTCCGTCGTTGTATACAGTTAGCGTGCTGCCTCCCCTGGGGGCGTGAGAGTTAGTTTGGATGTGTTTTAGCTCATTGACAGTATTTTCTGCGGTGTAAAAATACGTTTATTTTGTGGAAGAGAGTCCAGTACTTTGGATCGGGCTAAGCTAATCGGTACCGAGAGACAAGATGGCTGCTTAAAACACTGTGATTGGTCCATTGTGTGTCGCGTTCAAGAACGTTGGTTTCTGTAGACTCTGGTTGTCAGATTCATTTTTGCACACATTTCTGACAGTTTATCTGTGTTGTTTGAGTTCTATGCACGTAATATCGTCGAAGACTGGCTTAACCGCGGTGTTTTGCGGTATTTATGACTGTTTTAGAACGTTAAAAAGTCCGTTCCTCGCTAGAGTTCAAAAGACCGCAGGTCCGTGAACGCACCGCTCGAACGGCACGTCACTAGTGGGTGGCGTTAGGTTTGGAAGACACAATTTCCCATGAACACTTGGGTTTTAGAACTACAGTTCTGTCTTCGCTGTGATTGGTCGATTACGCTGTATGTGTTGACGCATGCGCAGTGGGTGAAGCCCCGCTCCTCGTCAATTTTCACTTCAGCTACTTGTCCCAGACGAGTTTCCGTGCTTGTTTGTCCATTACTGTCATTGAAAAGACTGTTTAAACGCGGTGTTTTTGAGATTTTAATGGGTGGATTGAGTCGGTTGCTCTGAAAACTGCCGATCGCCATGTGACCAGGTCACGTGACACCGATTTTGCCGGTTTTATGAGGACCGACCTTATTTCTTTTGAACGCAGTTTAAAAGGTTTCACAGTTCAACCGATTTTGCTCACATGATTTCGTTTTTGTGAGCCTGGGGCTCTGAAGCTGTACCACGTAACGCTTTGGGTCTGTCTGCTTGATGCTTTTCATCCGTGTTAGATGTCTGTGGGCTAAAAAACTGCAGCTTCGCTCGCTGGTGATAACAGCGCCTCTATAGCGGTCAGATAGAGAAATTACAGTCGCTGTGATAAACTCACTTCCAGCGCTGTGCCCCCTGCTGGTTACTAGAGAAGACGCAGTCTTCCTGTAATGTGTACATGTTGAATGTTCCTGTTTTAAACGGGTAACATTTTGAAATATTGTCCTCACAGCACACTTTTCATTTGATTTTCACATATAATCAAATGTTGATGGCAGAACAGTTACACAGATTTAATGCTGACATGTCTGTTTTTGATAAGCCTTGACACTCTTATCATCAATTCTGTGCAAAACAAACTGTCTGTTTTTATTTTTATTTTAAACTGCAAGTTTAAAATAACACACATGAGGCTTCTTTTGTCTTGGTTTACACATTTTCAACACAAAAAACAGCCAATTTTGTTTGACCTTTTCACAGGTCGACAAGTTAATAAGAATCACTGATTTTTATTTAATTTCACATCTTGGCATCACATGGTGAGACTATCCACTGTGATATAAGACCAACTGTCCTTGATTTTTCACAGAAAATCAGTAGGAAGATGGACGTTCTAACAGGTGCATCCTTTGATAGGCACTTAGCTGCAAAGAACGTCCTTCAGGAACCAGGTGAACATCCCCTGGTGTTTTATGACAGGCTCCTCTCTGTTTACACAGGGAATAAAGCTGTACCTGGAATAGAGGATGATGTGGAGTTTAAAAGACGGTTCACTTTGAATCTGATACCGTTCATAATGAAATGTGTCCGCTTCAATGTTAATTGCGAAGAGGGTACCATGGCAGAAATTAAAGAATGTGCTGTGGAATTTTTTGACATGCTCGAACGACGGAAAACACCCTCAGTGGTGTGCCCAGGTCAAAAGGTCACATCCCACTTGCAGGAAGTAGAAGAGGTTTCCTCTCCTTCAAAGTGCGAGAGGACACAGGTTTTTCGTAATAACGAACATCAGCATGGTGCTACGGCCTATAAATGTGACTCAGATCGGTTCACGGGAATTTCTGAACCCCCTGCCCCTCAGGTTGAAAACCTTGAGATGAGCAGAGAACCACATAAGGTAGGTGTTCGCCCTCCAGATGAACCAAGATGGTTCAGATCGAACCAAAAGAGTTCTCACCTAGGTCTCACAGTGGGTGAACTTCGAGAGAAGTTGATGTCTGGGAACCGTGACCCTTTGAAAAATGGTCTGTCCCGACATGTACCCGCGAGAAGCGGCCCTCCTGCCCCTGCCCCTCGAACTGCACAGTTTGAGACATGCAATGAGTCACACATGCTCCAGATTATGGAAACGGCGCCTCCGCGCGAGAACGTGACTGAGGTTGTGAGTTGTTTGTCAAATGATTTGAATGTTACAGTGGTTGACCAAGCTGACACAACGTGTGACGTTGTCCTTGATGATAACACAAACGACGTTGTTCAACCTGACGAAGCGACGCGCAGCACTGCCTTTTGCAGCAACTCAGTGCACACAGTTGACATCAACAACGTCAACACTGATATAAATACTGACAGCAAACAAATTGCTGAGAATCCACATCCTGAAGGTCATGAGGCAGACAGCCATCATGATGCTGACAGCGACGATGATTACACAGACAGAGTCACACGTACACAGACACGTGTGGAAAAACCTGAACGGTTTCTGTGTCACTTTGTAAGAAGGGGTAAAGCTAAGAGAGCTTACCTCCCACTCACATTGGAAGGGGTCCTAGAGCAAGAAGCGCTCCTGGTTAGCGGCTCAGACGTGTCTACCATGTCAGCCGAACTGTTTGAGGAGCTAAGGACCGCCGCTAACGATGTTGGCAGGCAAATACCCTTTGTGAAATACACTTATGGTGAGCAACAAGGCCTCGCAAAGACGAGTACAACCCTAATAGCCATGGTTCACATGCAGATTGGCGAGATGTCACTATACCACCCGGTATATGTGTCTGAACTTGACTCACTCCGGGCTCCATTTGTGGTTGGCCAAGATTTTGTAAATCGCTTTGAAGCGATTATAAATTATGGCAATCAGACAATGTGGGCCACAGTGAGCAGTCCACTGCCAATCGTGGTACCTCCTCAAGGTCAGGACACTGACTGTCTAACAACAGGTACCGCTGAGGTCACATGGGATTCCCCAACCGAGACCACAGACCCGGTAAGTGAACCTTCAACTACAGGTGAGACAGAGGAGACTCAACAGTTGGACCAGACTCTGGCCCAACACGAGAACCTCCTCTGCGAGCTGACACCTTCAGCACTCACTGAGCACTACCTACCACCGGTAGAAGAAGGTGTGGAGATCCAAGGGTCCCACACCGATGACGCTGTACTGTCCTGTGGGACAGGTAATTCGGCATACAGCCAAGCTTTCAGTGAAGTCTTGGTTCAAGGACATCTGAGCCCACAAGGTGACAGTCTACTACACGCTGACAGTCACTTGGACTTCATTGTTACAGATTTTGAGGACCCCTCCTCAAACAAAAGGGGGGCAGACTCACACTTCCTACCACGGGTAGAGGACGGTGTAGAGGTCCAAGGATCACGCACCGAGAACGCTGTGCTGTCCTCTGGGACAGGTAATTCAGTTATCAGCCAAGCTTTCAATGAAACCTTGGTTCAAGAGCATTTGAATCTAGAACTACTCAGAGATGACATAGTTCTTACAGACTCAAAGAGCACCTCTTCATTCATGAAGTGGGAAGACATACATCACAACGACAGAGACACGCCTGCGACGGCGCCGACAGTTGTGACACACCTGCATTACGCAGAAAGAGGTAAACGTACAGAGATACGTTGGCCGAAACCTATAAGGTTCCTGTACAAGGTTCCCCATAAACTGCGCGAACAGCTTAAACTAAACAATGGCATCCTAACTCGTGCCCATGGACGGACGTCCACACCCGTGTGCTTGGTCCCTCATGACCACAGGGGGGTGATGTTAGGCCATGCCCATGTCAAGGACAAAGATTTCAATAACCCCACAAACGACAAAGATCTCGCAAACTCACAGACTTCATGGGAAAACAAGGTCGTCCAAACACAGGTTAGTAAATAAACTAATCAGTTTAGACTGTATTTCTCGTGTGTGACACATTGGAATCTGACGACCAGAGTGAGTTTGACGTGGTGAAACGTTGTTTTTAGTTGCTTGATTGCTACTTTTGTTGTTATTGAAGTTGTTATTGTTTTCTGAACACTCCCAGCCAAAAGAGGTTTTGATTGTTGATAAGTTGAAGACTTAAATGGATTTTAACTATGCCAACATGCTGTTCATTTTGTTAAAGATCTCAATCTTTGATGAGTCATAGTAGATTAATACTACTTAAGGTACTATAATCTACACTGATCTCCCAATCATTTAGGTAGAACCGATTCGATCGTTTCTATTCTAGATCTATTCATTTTGATGAGTCTCGCCATAGACTTCAAAATTTATAGGGATTACCAAATCTTGCGTCGTTCGTCTAAAAGACAACAGACATTTAGACCAAACTAGTTTCATTTTTTATTTTAGTTTAACCTAAACTAAATAATGAATGGAGGAATAGTTTGAAAGAAGAGGCCTTCGTTACAGAAGCCCTCCCCATTTCTATAGGTATAGATCCCTATATCTGATTTTTACAGCATTGATCCACCCCTTAATTGGTAATTTTAGCTGATCTAATCCATGATAGCTTACATACCAGGTGCATATAGGTAGGGCCTAATGTAAAATCCCAATCATAAGCCCACCTAAAACCACATAATTGCATGACACATTGAACCAGGGTGGCACCGACTGGAAGCCATCCAGCCTGCAACCTTCGATGTGGGGACCTGCTGATCCAACGTTGGTCTTCAACCTTCATCCAAGGCCCGCCTCCTCTGCTTCAATCGAGGGATCCCCTCTACATGCTGATTAAAAACCATTCTTGCTGATGAAATCAATAACCCCCATCGTTGTGGATTTACCGTTGTGGATTATAAGACTTTGTTTTCCAAGGGATCACAGACTCCGTTTTCCATGGGTTAACAGACTATGTTGAAATTTAAAGTATGAAATTTAAAAGACTATGAAATTTAAAGACTATGAATTTAAAGATGGCGCCTTTGCTGATGGTACGCCGTCTACATGCTCTCCTGTACTTTTTACTGTTGTTCGTGCTCTGCCTTTTTTTCATCGACGATGCATCCTCGCTCCTGGTCTATGATCGCTCAACTCTCCTAAGTCTCCAAGACTCGCTGATCAACACACCGGCTACTGGCAAATATGGACATTTCAAGCCTCCTCCACCTCCACCTTTCTTGGCGTCTGTACCAGCGTACCTACTACGCAACACGACCACGCTGCCACGCAACAAGCGGCGCAGAAGACGCGGAACGAGGGCAGGCATTCTGGTGAGGTTTAAAAAGTATCTCTCGTCTCACAACACGCCGACGGCTGACTTACCTCCCGAATTCAGCGTCTTTGATGTCCGCCGCTCCTTTGCCCGCCGCAACAGATGCCTTGTTGCTATCAATCATGACGCCAGCGATCAGTTTCCATCTTGTGCCCCCGTGAGGGCTGTGGAGCGAGGCTGCGTTAAACAGTACCTCCGCCCGCTCGCTCGAGCTGAGAGTGACGTAACTGGCTGTGTTCCTGTACGGTCAGCGCTGTTTAACGCCAGATCAATAACAAATAAAACTTTTATATTAAGTGATTTGATCTCCACTCATCGTCTGGATCTGTTTTTGATCACGGAAACCTGGCAGAAAGTTGGAGACAACAGCTCCTTCTCTGAACTCCTCCCACCTGGCTTCTCTTATCTGAGCGCTCCGCGTGGATCTGGAAAAGGGGGGGGCCTCGCTGCAGTTTTCAATGAGGAGGCGTTCAAGTGCCGCATGTTGCCTCAGAAAAATTACAACAGTTTTGAAAACATGATTTTTGTGCTGGAATCTGCAAAACCTATTCTGTGTGGCCTCTTTTATAGGCCCCCTCAATACAACAAAAACTTTCTCAGTGAGTTTTCTGAACTACTGGCTGACCTAATGCCAAAGTTTGACTCTTGGCTTTTCTGTGGGGACTTCAATGTACACACCTGCTGCCCAAGTAATCAGCTTGGATGTGAGTTTCAGGACCTCCTGGACTCTTTCAACCTGTCACAGTCGGTCTCGGGAGCCACACACAGCCAGGGTCATACACTCGATTTAATTATCTCCCACGGCCTACAAATACCTGCTGTGGAGATCCTGGACACCTGTATCTCAGACCATTTTCCCATCTTATTCGAATTTTTCACCTCTCCTGCACCAAAGGCTATTCTCCCAGCACGTTTCTGTCGCTCTATCACCCCATTAACTCCAAGTGAGTTCACTGATGCCTTTAAGAGCACTGAATTCTGCTCTGCTGTCAGCCTGGACCCATCTCTACATCCTGAGGACTTCATCAGCTCCTTCCATCACACCTGCACGACGATCTTGGACTCCATCGCTCCTCTCAAACAGGCATCTTCAAAGAACAAACCTTCACCATGGCTCAACGAAACGACGCGAGCTCTTCGACAACGTTGCAGAAAAGCAGAACGAAAATGGAAGCGCGACCGGCTTCATGTATCTCAAGGAATACTGAGAGACTGTCTCTGTGAGTATCATAATGCTGTGAAACAGGCCAAGTCACAGTACCTCTCCAATTTAATCTCCACCAGCTCCAACCGGCCGAGGACGCTTTTCAGCACACTCCAGTCTGTCATCAACCCATCTGTCAATGTTCTGAAAACTGCCACACAGTCTACCTGCGATGACTTTCAGAGCTATTTTGTCAACAAAATAGACTCTATCAGACAGAACATTGTCAGTTCATCCAACACCATCCAGTCTTGTGCGTCTGCAATAACCACAGCTGTTTTTGACCAGTTCGACCTGGTTTCACTGCCTAACCTCACCAAGGTGGTTCAGCAGATGAAACCAACTAACTGTTCTCTGGACATCATTCCCTCTAAAATGTTCAAACAATCCTTTGATGTAATTGGTCCTTGTGTTTTGTCATTCATTAACAGCTGTCTATCTTCAGGTTTTGTGCCATCTGCTTTCAAACATGCTGTGGTCAGGCCTCTTCTCAAAAAACCAGGCCTAGATCCTACAGCTCTCTCTAATTTCAGACCAGTTTCACATCTGTCATTTCTATCAAAGGTCCTGGAAAAGATTGTTTTTACTCAACTTCAATCGTTTCTAGAACTCAACAACCTGTTTGAAAAATTTCAGTCAGGTTTTCGAGCTCGTCACAGCACTGAATCTGCACTGCTCAAAGTACAGAATGACATTCTTCTGTCTCTGGATGCAAAAAACCCTGCACTGCTGGTGATGTTAGACCTCTCAGCAGCTTTTGACACCGTCGACCATCAGGTACTAATCAACCGCTTGTCTCAGCAGGTTGGCCTCCAGGGAGCTGTGCTTGAGTGGTTCAAATCTTACCTGTCTGGGAGAACTTTTTCTGTCATGATAGGCGATCTGTCCTCCTCTTCATCAACCCCTCTGACCTCTGGCGTACCACAGGGATCTATTCTAGGGCCAGTCCTCTTCTCTCTTTACATGCTGCCATTAGGATCAATCATTGCACGTCATAACCTGTCTTTTCACATGTATGCAGACGATTTACAAATCTATCTGCCAGTCACTCCCAACCCCTCACTCAGTTCAAACACTCTTGTCAACTGCTTAAATGACATTAAGTAATAATAATAATAATAATAATAATAATAATAATAATAATAATAATAATAATTGTCTAATCTTGTCATCTGCGTATGTTTCCCATACACAGACGAAATTCGTCTCTGCATTTAACCCAACCACCTACCAGGCGGTGCAGTGAGCAGCCATAGAAGGCGCTCGGGGAGCTGGAGAAATAGGTGTGCACTCATAGACACCCCAAGATGTGTAGTGGCCGGGACGCGAACCCGCGTCCTTCGGGTCCCAAGTCAAACGCCCTTAACCACTACACCATCTTGGCTCTGGCTCTCTCAAAACTTCCTCCACCTAAACACAGATAAAACTGAATGCATTTTATTTGGTGCACCTGATGACACCAGCAACATCCTTCCCAGTCCCAGTGTTGGTTTTCCCCTCCCCCATTTCAACCCGGTGGTCAGAAATCTTGGAGTGCAGCTTGACTCCAACTTAAAGCTTGATAAACAGATCAGTTCTGTTGTCAAGACCAGCTTTTTCCAGCTCCGACTGCTCTCCAAAGTAAAGTCATTTCTCAGCCGTGCTGATCTGGAGAAGGCCATCCATGCCTTTGTGACCTCCAGACTTGATTATTGTAATGCTTTGTATGTTGGTATTAATCAATCCTCCATCTCCCGTTTACAGCTTGTACAGAACTCTGCCGCGCGCCTTTTGACCAACACACGAAAATATGAACACATCACTCCTGTCCTGTCCTCTTTACACTGGCTCCCGGTTCAGTTCAGGATACAGTTCAAGCTGCTGCTGTTTGTTTTCAAAGCTCTGAATGGACTTGCACCTCTGTACATCTCAGAACTTTTGAAAGCCCATCAGCCCGGCAGAGCTTTACGATCTGCCAGTCAACACCTGCTGGAGGTGCCTCACTCAAGGTACAAACAATGGGGAGACCGGTCATTTTCTGTTGCCGGCCCTAAAGCCTGGAACAGTCTCCCCCTTGAGCTGCGTGCCACCTCTGATCTGACTCTGTTCAAAACCAGACTGAAGACACACTTGTTCAAAAAAGCTTTCAGTGTGTAACTTTTATTACTTTTGGTATTTTAGTATGTAGCATTTTTTATTTCCATTGCCTTTTTATTTCCTCTAGTTCAAATAAGCTTCCAGTGTGCAACTGTTATTACTTTTGGTATTTTAATATGTAACATTTTTTATCTACATTGCCTTTTTATTTCCTCTTGTTCAAAAAGTTTTAGTTTGTAGCATTTTTTATTTCCATTGCCTTCTTTTATTGCTGTTGTTTCTTATTCTATTTTCATTGATTTATTGTTCCAGTTTATTCATCTTTTTATCCTGTTAAGCACCTTGGTCAATGCAAGGCATTGTTGGAAGGTGCTATACAAATAAAGTTTATTATTATTATTATTATTATTATGTTTCCAAAGGATTGAAAGCTTACCGCAATGGGATTACCTACGAACAGTATGGAATTTCCAAAACATTATGGGAGTATAATTTTGAACTTTTTGATTTTTTTTTTCCACTTGCTGGATTACATAGAGGTCAGAGACATTCGGTGGTATCCTTTCGTGTTGGAACTCATCCCCAAGGACAGGCGATGATTTCCAAAAAGGGGGACTGTAGGGATACAGCACTCTCATGTCCGTATGGGATATGGGCCTCTCCACATCTCTCTGAAACTCTCAGTGTTACACCTTCTTGAAACTCTCAAGGAGTTTCTCAAGGACAAGTGGACTCTATATTGGTTAACAATTATTATGGATTAATGGACACTAATTAATCAGATTGAACTTTCTCTTTAATGTGTGTTAATTCAGAATTGATCAAACAGTATTTTTGTCATTTCAATGATGATTTTACTAAACTGGTATATTTTAAATATGACAAAGTTAAGAGAACATCTCAGAATGATCATGCTTTGAACTGTCTGCTCTAGGCAGAATAAGTGTCGAAAGTTGAAGGAACAATTCTTCGTATTTGTTTGAACTGTTTTTGTTTCGAAGGAGAAGTTCTAGACATAACTTAATCTTCGGTCTCCCGTCCGTTCTAAAAACAATTCATCTGTGCTTAAACAGAGAGTGCTCTGTTTTCACACCTGCAGGTTTTGTTTTGTCTCCGTGCTGGGACTCAGTTCTCAGCACTCACTGAGTTTTTGAGTTCTCGGGGAGAAGGGAAGACGTACGGACGTTTTTCTCCAAGCTGATGTACGTTCCGGTCATATGCCAACTCGACCCACGTCTCAGCTGAGAGTCGCGGCAAAGCCTTGCTGTGCCTCAACACTCATTTTCTGAAAGAATTTGTTTTCTGAAGTTTTACTTTGAAAGTCCAACCAGTGCGATTGGGGCCTGTTCCTGCCGGTGAATGCGTGCTCCCGCTCGTCTGATCCAGTCATACACGCACGAAGTCCTCTGGACGCTCACTGGACCACACAGTCCGTTAGTGTCCACAAACTTCTCAGTCCTCACCTCGCAAGACGTCTCGTCACCAGGTAAAGAGGCGTTGTCTGTATGCTGCACGTGTCGGAGGCTCAGCCTGATCCGTATGGGAAAGGTGCCACTCTGGTTGTTTCAAATAATTAATTTCAGTTAACTTAGCTTTCATCTTCCTCCTCCTATTTCTTCTTCTCATAAGCTATTTAATATGTTTGTTTTCATCATGGTAAACTTTAAGTAATGTGCCAACAGAAAGGTCCAACTGTCTGTTTGTTTTAATTTGAATTCTTGTCAACGTAGTTATTAAATCAGAGCTAATATCGATACAAATGTTTAATGTAATTCTGTGATAGTTTCAATAAAAGGTCTATTTTCTGGTAGACCAACATAAGTTGAGCCTCCTGTGAAGTTACATTTCTGGCTAATCACATCGTTAGATTTGTTGATTTATTCTGAAAAAGTTGAGACCCCGTGAACTTGGTGGCATGTTTGTGCAGATAAAAGTCTGCTCATACCTGCGCATCTAAAGATATAGGTAAGTCAGTAAACTGACCAGAAAGTCCTATATCTCTACAATAATGGTGGTCCAGTAAGTGTTTAAATACCTTACCCCACATTATTCCTTACAAACTGATTTGAGTAACAAGATGGATGACAGATTTAACAACCTGGAGGCTTCTGTAGCATATATGATGTAAATGCTAAAGATCAGACAAAGTGATGATCACTCAATACTTTTGAGTCAAAAGTATTAGTAGCAGGCCAGTTATCAGAAGGTTCTAATGTTCGCCTCATGAAGGGTCATGGTTGCATTTGTATTTAAGAACACAAGGACAGAAAACTAGTGCATAAGGTGTTTTGTATTAAATGATATTTACAATATGTACAAAAACAAAACAAAAACAACTGTCATCAATGTCATCAATCCATTCATTATACCAATAAACAAAATATTTCAATAGATGAACAGATCTCCCAAATTATCCAGACTAAATCCAAATGCTTGTATTAATCCCACAGTTCATGAAATACCAAGGCCAGGGCAATAGTCCAGATAAGATTGAGGGGTTTAAATGTAGTCAATGAAGACCAAATAAATGTTCAGGAGCCTTTAGCGCTTGTAAAGGTTTTTGGGTGTGTGTGTAGGGAGCAGGCCACAGCATCTCCTACCGCACAAGACAACTCAGGTTCTGGCTCCGGGTTCTTTGGGCCTGAAGCCTAGTGGTAGCTCGCCATCATGGGAAACCTGGCCTCCATCATAGGAAATCTGGCCTCCCTCATAGAAACCTGGCCTGTACAACAGGATCAAGTTAACATCATTTTCTAGTATTAATATCAAAATCACTATCAATACCATACCATAAATAGTTTTACAAATACATAGGATTAATGTATTGATGATCTACATGTACATGATTTACTTTTCTAAATTGTTTATCATAATATAAATACACAATTTCTAAATAGAGTACTCTTCACATTCATAGTCACTGTATGATTAAATGTTAAAGATGGCACAAAAGTACAACATAACCATTTAATCCATTAAATAGCGTTTGACCATTTATATTTAAAGGCCATAAGCCAACAAACAATTGGGATTTGCTTTAGCATGCTAATGCCAGCATTGGCATGCTACAAACAATATAAACACTCACCAGTTTGCTTGTTTCTGGTCTTTTAAGCACAAAACAGCAGTTTCTCACAGCTTAGAGACATCTAAAAGCTGAGAAGCATACCAGTAAGTATATGACAGTCCAAAATAAATTCATCTAAAATTGTTTAATGCCCACCTGCAGCAGCTCTGAACTTCCTCAGTCACACACACCTGCTCTCCCAGGTGATGGGAGGAGCCATGTTTTTCTATGAAACTCAAATCTCACAAAATCTCATGAGATTTCACACTTACCCCAAAATTACACCACACGCGTTGCGGTTCCGCCCCGCTCCGGTCCGACCTCCGCAGCAAATACGCACCCATTATAATCAATGACAGAGTTTACACTGGCTCCGCACGGCGGCGGTGAGCTGCGGAGAGCGGACGGCAGTCCGTCAAAATTAGAAATTTTTCTATTTCTGCCGGACGCCGGAGCTGTGCCGGAGTCAACTTTTGAAGATTACGTCGCACCAACAGGAAAAGGAACGAGCACAACTTCCGTATTTACAAAATAAAATCACCACGGGCGGACTAATCCTAGCTTTATACGGATTTATTTGTACAAAAATGCTGTCAAACTATCATTTATGACTATTCTATGACTAAACTATTATATTTATGACTATGACTACGCCTACAAACGCAATACAAGAAATAAATAAATAAAAAAGTATTTTATTCTGAAATGTAAACATCACTTCCTGTTGCTCAAACCATGTAGCTCATTTACGAGAGAAGATCAAGGCAGCAGTCTCTCTACAGTTGTTCTCCTTCTTCCACCAAATGAATTGTTTTGTTCTGACTTACTTATTTATCACTTGATTTATCGCGCGATCTCGCACGTGTCTCGGAGCGGCGCATCCAGGCGGACCTGAGCGGAGCGGAGGCAGTGGGCTTTGGACTCGCTCAGCTGCGACCTGCGGACCGGAGCGGGGCGGATCCGCGTGTGGTGTAATTTTGGGGTTAGTCCCAAAACAGTGGACAAGGTGAAAGCATAAAATTGAGGAAATACAAGAACCAAAATTGACTGGGTTACACTTCCCTGCAAACTATGCAGGCCACTCTGCCCGACCACGAAGACCGGATTTCTACTTTGGAGGCGACCATCAGCGACCATGACGCTACTCTGTCCCAGCTAAAACAACACTGCTTACAGCTGGAGGAGAGTCACAAATTACTCCAACATAAAATAATCGACCTCGAAGCACGTTCTCAGCGCCAAAATATAAAAGTGGCGGGCTTACTAGAAAGAGCAGAGGGTAACAACCCTGTAGACTTTTTTGCCAACTTTCTGCGTGATTTGCTGGGACCGGCTAACTTCCCCATCCGGTTAGAGGTTGACAGAGCTCACAGACTGGGACATCCCCCGGACGCCGGAGCGCGTCCCCGAGTCATGATAGCCCGGATTCACAATTTTCGAGTTAAGGAGAAAATACTGCAGCTGGCGCGTGAGAAAACCCCTCTGACATGTGACGGGAGACGGATCCTCATCTTCCCTGATTTTCCGGCAGAGATTATTAAGCAGTGCCAGCCATTTGAAGAGGTGAGGAAGAAGCTGAAGGAAGCCGGGATGCGCACTGGATTTCTCTATCCTACACGGCTCAGAGTTACTAAAGGTACTGATTTAATAAGATCTTCAACCACCCAGTAAATGCTGATCGCTTTCTGCTCAGCTACCGGGCCACAGTGGAGGGGTGACAGCCGTGCACCTGTCTGTTTGGTATGCGTTGCCTAGGTGACGACAACAATTTGACTAACGACATCACCTGGTGACAACCAGCTGGGGCACAGAACTGTTGTTGGTGTAGAGTTCTGGGTTATTATTTAACAATACTGTATACAAATTTTTATTTATTCATTTTTTAGTCCTTACACCAACATCAAGTTTCTTTTAGATTTTTGTCATTAAATGTTAAAATAAAGTTTATGGTTAGTTATTGGATGGGACATTATAAAGTTTTGTAAGTTGTGTATCTACTGTATTTATATTGACAAGAACTAGGTTTAGGGATTCGAACAAGATCACAGACAGCAGGAAGGTTTAAAAGATTTATTAATAAACTGCTTCTGGTGGAGGTCTTATTCCTTGGGCCAGCACAATCTGAAGAGATAGGAGAGTTAATGAGCAAGAGTTCACTAATGATGTTCAGATTGTTTTGATGATAGTCACCAACCTTCTCAGACAGATGAGGGAGTGATTCATTGGTGTTCATTGGATTCACTCTGTGGTGAAGATGAACCTGCTCTGTGATTGAGCTGAGCAGTGAGCAAGGAGGTAAATCCAAATGGCAGGTCCAGAGAAACAGTGAAGGTTGATACACGGGTGGTCAGAGATCCAAAGCCAAACTTGAGACGAGGTCCAAAAGTCGTGGTTGTTATAGAGGAAGCTGAGGTCATTTCCATAAGCAGAGTAGATAATCCGAAACAGATAGGCAGAGAGCAAGGCGAGGAATCCATGAAGCAGGCTAGAGGTCAAAACCAGGAAGACAAACAAGACTATGGCATGAATGCTGGACATTTACTTACTGTGAGGTTTTCAATAATCTGGAACTGAGTAGAGTGACTGTGGGGTTTAAATACAGGAAAAAACAGGTGAGCTGCATGAGGGTTGATTGCAATGACTCAGCAGAGTGGGTGTGGCTAGGTGAGCAGGCAGAGGTGCAGGTTTGACTGGAGAAGAGAACAATAAACAGGAACTATGGCCGGCAGGACAGAAAACGTGACATAACCCCACCACTGACAGACCTCCAGGTTGGTTAGAGTGAGAACTATGGAAGTCACGGATGAGTGACTTGTCAAGGATGTTGCGGGCAGGAACCCATGACCGCTCCTCAGGCCCGTAGCCCTCCCAATCAACCAGGTAATGGTAACCCTGACCCCATCATCTGGAGCGGAGTATTCACTTGACAGTGAAGTCTGGAGCCCCATTGATGAGTCGGGCGGGAGGTGGGGTCCCGGAGGAGGGCCCAAAACGTGATGATACCAAGGGCTTGACCCTGGAGACATGGAAGGTCGGGTGGACCTTTAATGAGCGAGGTAGTTTGAGACGTACCGCCACCGGGTTAATGACCTTGGTAATAGGAAAAGAGCCCACGAAACAGGGTGCCAGTTTACGAGACTCCACCCTGAGAGGAAGGTCTTTGGTAGATAGCCAGACCCTCTGGCCCACCTGGTATTGTGGGTTCTGAGAACGAGGTCAGTTGTCACCCCTGATGTAGACAGCTGATGTCTTGATGTGAGCTCGTCTGGCTCTTTTCCAGGTCCGCTGACACCTGAGGGCAGCTCTATGGGCAGATGGGACTGAAGTCTCCCTCCCCTGAATAGAAAACACAGATAGTTGGAAGCCATAAACTGTGTAGAAGGGGGGCAAACCTGAGGCAGCAGATGGCAAAAAGTTTATGGCATGTTCCACACATGGTAGATTAGCTGCCCATTTGGTTGGGTCCCCCTCGCACAGGAGGCGTAGCTTTGTCTCCACCTCCTGGTTGGCCCTCTCACTTTGGCCATCAGTCTGGGGGTGGAAACCAGAGGAGAGGCTTACAGTACTCCTAGGAGTACAAAACTCCTTCCAAAAACGTGAAATAAATTGAGGACCACGATCAGAGACAATGTCTTTAGGAAGTCCATGAAGACGGAAAACTTCCTTTACCATGACCTCACCCAACTCCTTGGCTGAAGAGAGTTTTTTCAGAGGTACTAGGTGGACCATCTTGGAAAAACGGTCCACAATGGTGAGGATGACCGTATTACCAACGGATGAGGGGAGACCTGGGATAAAATCCATGGCGATATGGGACCAAGGGCATGAAAGGTATAGGAAGAGGACGCAACAGACCTGCAGGTGGGCGTCTAGATGTCTTAGCCTGGCAGCACTGGCGACAGGTGGAGACAAAATCCTTGACATCTTTAACCAGGTCCTTCCACCAAAACTGGACTCTAACAAGGGCCAGGGTCTTGTTTATACCTGGGTGACAAAACAAACGAGATCTATGGCAGAGTTCGAGTACCTTATTGACATGGTGTGTGGGTACAAATATCTTGTTCTTGGGACATTCAGGTGGAGGTGGTTGGGTCTGGTTAGCCTGCTTAATCTTTTCCTCGAGCTGAGTGACTGAAAGTCGAACATTACTGGGGAGAATAAATTCCACCTTTTTGCTGGGCGTGATACAGTCATTATCCTCCATGATCCATGAGAGGGCATCTGGTTTGACGTTCCTGTATCCAGGTCTGTAAGAAAGAGTAAAGTCGAACCGACAAAAGAACAAGGCCCACCTGGCCTGCCTGGGGTTAAGTCTTTTTGCAGTTTTTAGATATTCCAAGTTCTTGTCCAAACCTGAAGAGGTTCTCTGGCACCCTCCAGCCAGTGCCTCCCAGTGGCGGAGCTAGACTTTTATTGCTGGGGGGGCAGAGGGGGGACGAGGGGGGGGGCAAGGCTATCAGTAAGGGGTCTACTTACAGTGGAGGATTTTTTGGGAGCAGACTGCAGCCAACAAATAAACAATAATTTGTAAGACCAATCAAGCCTACTGCCATCAACATTAATGGAGAATTCTGCTAACGCTAGTGCGGACATCTGCAGGATGGAGCCAGCACGTTCAGCTAAGTTTGGGCAGTTCCCAGTGAGTCCACTTCATGGTCTATTCGACCCACCAGCAGAATCCCATAAAGATGAGTTGTGCCCTCAACACTGACCCAGTAAGGAGCAGAAACTGATGACATGATGCAACTCTTGGTCTGGTTGTGCCATTTTTAGCTGAAGACACTTCATAAATCATTTCCTGGCTTGCAGTGATAATAACTGACTTTATTTGATCACATTAAATAACTTCTTTCAACCAAAATCCAAAGTAAACTATTAAAATAGTCAAATTTTGTCTAAATTCACGTGTGTATAGAACTGAAATAATTCCTGCTTAAAAAGTTAACTTTGCCTTTAAATAGGAGAATTAAGCCTTGATTGATTCATTATTAATGTTTGTTTATTACTTTAATTTACAGATTCTACTTCAGTGACTGATTCTGATCATTAAAGGGTGAATATATTGATTATTTTGTTGGTGGTCAATAAACTGATCAGCTGGTGCCAAACTTTAAAGGACAACACCCACCGTGACAGTAACAATTCACCATATTGGAGAATTACTGTAGTATTTTATGAATTTTATTTTCATTTTTGCATTTGGGCCAGGCGAGGGTTAAAAAAAAAAAAAAAAAAAACCCACTCCCGAATGAATCCGGAAACCTGGCCGAAGAGTCCCGAAGGGTCATGCCTTTTGTTACATTGATCTCCACCCAGAAAGCAAGGCAGAAGGTAGGAGTGAGTTTCCATGGAGGTTTATGAGAGTGAGAGTAAAACTGCATATTTCCTGGTGCATTTTTGTGTACAACTGGACCAGTGGTCTGCTTTTATTTTTTATTTATTTTATAGACCTTTTTAATAAGATATAACACCGCTGCGACTGTTGCTGGCTGCTCTCCTCTCCTCTGCCCAGAGAGGAGCGAGCCGCGCGGCTTCTCCCTGGCTCCCCGTTCCGCTGCGTCAGCTTTGAAGTTCGTGCCGGGGCTCGGTTCTGTCCCAGCCTTGTTGCTGAAGCACGGAGAGCACGGGGAAGCCCGGGAGAGCACGGGGAAGCCCGCGCGCCTTGAGCTCCGCGCTGCGGCTGCCTTTCTACTCCCGACCTGTCTGGTCAGGGGAGAGAATAAAAAGGCGATGCGGAAATGAATGAATTTGTCGCGATCAAGCGAATTAAACTAGTATGTCTACGTGGATGCTGCTCAGAATATGACAGACATCAGTGAGCAACCGCTTCTCTTTTTTTTTTCCTCTCTTAGAGCAGCGGTCATGGAAGTTGATGAAGGCTTATTAAAACTCCGCCTGTAACTCCAAGGCGGAATCTTTAGTGATGTGAATGCCCATATTTGGAGAGGGGCAGATCTTCCCGGAGCTTCTGCTAAAATCTGCTATAAATCATGAAATAACACATTTTGCATTATTTCTCTACAATATAAATAAACGCTCCTGTATTATTTTTAAATAAACTAATAAATATTAATGGCGATGCAATTTGAAAACATGGTGGGTCATGGACTTTAATGAATGAAAAATAAATAAAACAAATGTAGTGAAGTTGAGATGTTAAAGGTGTCACACTTCTTCCTCCATCTCACCCTTCGTTATTGCTACAAGCTTCTACCCTGAGGTTGTTAGACTCATGATCCCTATCAGGATTATTACTGTTGAAAAAAATTGCTGTAATGCCATTTGATTGTTGATATGTGCTGCTGACTAACCATGCTGCCGATCTCATGTTGCTGATTTATTTCCTGTTGCTATGTTCATTCATCCTCATCTGCTCACACAGACTCATGTGCTGCTGTTGTTTGGCACATTGTTTTGTACTAGTAGTGTTTAGTGTATTCTTAGTTTAGTGTATTCTTAGTGTATTTCTTAGTTCATATTTTAGATCTTATTACTGTTTATCTTTGCAATTTGTATTTTTGTTTGATGTAACTGGGACCCTGTGTACATAGGTTCATTCCACCTCATGTACCACGTAGTATGAATGACAATAACGACACCTTGATCTTGAGAACTGATAGAACAAATGATCCTTCATAGCACCCTCAGCAAAAATGTTTAGCCCCCCTTAGCACCTGCAGAAAAATATCTCTGGAGCCGCCACTGTTTTGATCTGTGATCTAAATATTTTTAAGTTTAGAAATCAAGTCTTTTTATAAACAGTTTTAGTGTTTGACTTTGTCCACACTCATAAAACACACAATGAAGTAGAAAAAAAAATAACAAAAATAACAAAAAATGAAGAAAAAAAAATGGGAAAAAAATATAAAAAAATTCTGGGGGCCACTGGGGAGGCCAATCAGATGGCTGGGGGGGCACTGCCCCCCCCCCGGCCCCCCCCTCTAGATCCGCCCCCTGGTGCCTCCACTCCTTGTGTGCCAGTTTGACTGCCAGAAGTTCTCGTTCACCCACATCATAGTTTTGTTCTGCTGGAGATAAACTTTTAGAATGAAAGGCACAGGGTTGAGTTTTACCTTCAGCGTTACGCTGGCTGAGGACAGCACCAACTCCTGTGCTAGAAGCATCAACCTCTACAATAAACTGTTTATCAGAGTCAGGTGCATGCAGAATGGGAGCAGAAGAAAATAATTGTTTCAGTGTGGTGAATGCATGTTCCGCTTGATCGTTCCAGCAAAACTTGATCTTGAAAGCGGTAAGAGCATGAAGGGGAGCTGATGTAAGACTGTAATTTTTAATGAATTTTCGGTAGAAGTTGGCGAAACCCAAGAATTTCTGCAACTGTTTTCTGTCCTTTCGTGTAGGCCAAACTATGGCAGAAACTTTGTTAATGTCCATTGTCATTTTATTTGGTGAAATGACAAACCCAGGAAGGAAGTGGATGACTGATGAAACTCACATTTTTCAGCTTTTACAAACAGATTGTTTTGAAGAAATCTTAGCAGAACAGATCTAACATGTCTCTTGTGGGAATTCATGTCCTTTGAAAAAATGAGAATGTCATCCAAATAATTAAACACATACTGGTTGACCATGCCTCTGAGGACATCATTAACTAGTGATTGAAAACCTGCAGGGCGTTGATGAGTACAAAAGGCATGACTAAATATTCAAAATGTCCAGTGGGGGTATTGAAAGCAGTTTTCCATTCATCCCCCTCCTTAATATGAACCAGGTGGTAAGCATTTCTCAAGTCAAGTTTTGTGAATATGGTGGCTCCTTGAATAAGATTAAAAGCTGATGCCATAAGTGGTAAAGGGTGCTTATTCTTTATGGTAATAAAGCGACCACCCGGGCTCTCATTTCTCCTCCAACTTATGATCCATCCATCTCACCTCAATCTGGTTTGACCATTTTGAACCAATATCTCTGTCTTCTCTAGAGCAGGTCATGTGCAACTTGAAACCATCTGGTTCCTCCTATGATATGGTTCCCCCTCGGCTACTAAAGGAGGTTTATCCTACTCTAGGTCCTTCCATTCTTGAATAGCAGTTGATCCACTGGCATGGTACCAAAAACCTTTAAACATGCTGCTGTTCAACCTCTCCTGAAAAAACAAACCTTGACCCCTCAGTCGTATCCAACTTCAGGCCTGTCTCCAGACTCCCATTTGTTTCTAAACTTCTGGAAAAAATTGTTGAGTCCCAGTTGAAGTGCTTCCTGGAGGCTCACGCTATCCTTGAGCTATTCCAGTCTGGCTTTAAACCTCTCCACAGCACTGAAACTGCCCTACTGAAGGGTTTTAATGGCATCTTCTTATCCACAGACACTGGTGATTCTGTGCTGCTTGTCCTTGCTTGACTTTACATCTGCTTTTGACACCGTCGACCATGAGATCCTCATTTCTAGCTTGGAGCAGTGGGTGGGCATCACAGGATCTGCTCTCAGTTGGTTCAGATCCTACCTCGCTGACAGATCCTTATGTGTTTCCATCAAATATTTTAGTTCTGCTGTGGCAGCACTTAAATGGGGGGTTCCGCAGGGGTCCATCCTGGGTCCTCTCCTATTATCTTTATACCTGCTGCCACTTAGTACTATTTTCCAGAAATACAACATACATTTTCACTTCTATGCCGATGACTGTCAAATTTTCTTCCCCCTAAGACACAATGGTACATGCTCTATTAAGCCTCTGCTCGACTGCCTGGCTGACATCAGGGACTGGATGACTTTCAATTTCTAAAGTTTCAATGAAAAGAAGTCTGAAGCCATGTTGTTCCCTCCCAACGACACGATCACGAACCACTGCATCGACCTTTCTGCTCTAGCCCTGTCAGAAAAACAAAAAGTCACAAATCTGGGAGTGATAATGCCCTCATAGCAGCTGACTCCGGGGCGGACCTCGTTTTGCTCCGCCCTTCATCCGCTCTGCGTGTCTACGTTTTGTACCTAACTGCTCCGGAGCAGGGATTCAGCTGACACTCGAGCGACCCCCTACAGTGCAACGTATTGGGTCCGGCCGTGATTCGTGGTACGTAGGTGCTTCAGGCGTTTTGGATTGCTCCGCCTGCCTCATTTGAATCAGCCCTCTGAGTGGATGTTCATTTGCGCCGCGCTTTTTTTCAAACCAGTTTTCAGTTAGGGCGACGTTCGAGCTGCAGGAAGCAGCTACAGAGAGATCTCCTTCGGTGGATTAACTTCTTGCACTGTAAGTAAACTCTTCAAACTGTTATGTGCAGATGAAAGTGGGAATTTCTGGGTGGAGTTGCATGTTCTCTCCGTGCATGCGTGGGTTTTCTCCGGGTGCTCCGGTTTCCTCCCACAGTCCAAAAACATGCATGTTAGGCTGATTGGTAACTCTAAATTAATCTAAAATTAACTCTGGGTGTGAGTGAGACAGGTCTCTCTTGTAAATGAGTCCCCGTGGCTCAACGAGGCTAGCCTGTATAAATAAAGGTTGAATGAATGAATGAAAAAAAAATTCCGGTTGATTGGCAGAGAGTTCACTTCAGAGAAATTAAAATTTTAACCCTACGATTCGCACTTACTACGAACTGTTTTCTTCTGCTCTTTAAACTGTTTGCTAGCGTTGTATTCTGGTCGTTTGTGGGTTTCACATGCTTTATTTTAAGTGTTTTATTTGAGCCACGTGACCAGACCGTGTTGGGCTAACTGCTAGCTCAAAAGCTAAGAGGCGAGTCATCCTAGTTTTAAACTATATTTCTGTTTCTTGACTTTGTTCTAGTGCTTCCTTGCTGGCTCTTGTTTTGAGCTTCATTCTTTGATGTGTTTTAAAATACGTGAATCACTCTTGCATGGTTCTGCCAGGTTCTTCGGGTTTGTGCTAAGCTAATCAGATTTGGTTCGGATCGACTCGGATTGAATTCACATTAAGCTGAAATCAGGAGAGTGGTTTTAAACAGTGTTATTTATTCATTTATTTTTCTCTGCCCTTTGTTGATTTTTAGTTATTTTTCAGGACTTCTTGGTTTGAGAGCTAGCTTTCACTAGCGTTAGCTTAACATAGGCACTTGGAAATACGCCCCCTTTCCGAGCGCACAGCTCCGCCTCTTCTGACGTCATCGCTGTTTTACTCACCACTTACTTTCGCTTAAAAAAATACGAATTACTATCTTGTTCTGCATTATATATTTGGTAAGATACCATCTTAAATTCTTCACATTCCATAGTGACTGTCATTTTTTTCCGCATCCATTTCGGTCGCATTTTCATGAACATTCAGCTTTTCAAAAATAAGGTGAGTTTCAACCTAAATTTAAAGCCTGTTCCTGATGTTCGCATATCTAGAAATGTGTTTCGCAGCTTGTACAGGTTGTAAAGTTTAATTAAAATGTAATATAATGTGATTTAGTGGACGGGAAACCGTCTTTTGAAGATAGACTGACGCGGTGCGGCGGGAGGAGTGCTCCTCCATTTCCCGGTTTTGCCTCGTCACGTCCTTTGTGTGAGTTAACTCTTTCCTCGCCGAGTTTAAACAATACAGTACAGTAATCCCATTGTTTTGAGAAATAACTACCAATAATAAAAGTTTTATTAATGTTTAGCACATTTTAAATGTTCATGATTTTATTTTATGATGAACAGAATCAGGTTTTGATGAAGATGTAGGTTTTATAATGATCCTAACCAGAGAGAGAAAAACTTTTCTAGATAAAAATGCATGCCAGAATGCACAGTAAAACTTAATTTGGAGTGCTTTTATTAACAGTTTTGTCCCAGTAAACAGGATTAAACATTAAACATAATGTTTATATATATACATATATTTATTTATTTATTTTAATTTTTTTTTCAGGTTTTGATGAAGATGTAGGTTTTATAATGATCCTAACCAGAGAGAGAAAAACTTTTCTAGATAAAAATGCATGCCAGAATGCACAGTAAAACTTAATTTGGAGTGCTTTTATTAACAGTTTTGTCCCAGTAAACAGGATTAAACATTAAACATAATGTTTATATATATACATATATTTATTTATTTATTTAAAAAATTTTTTCAGGCTTACCATGGATGACTCTTTATCTTCTGCTGCTGATTTCTGGCGATTTGTCGACAAATTTGGTGACACATACACAGAGGACAGCTATGAACTTAAAGGTCCAAAGAAGATATCAAAGGGACTTGTATTTTTTCTGCACCACAAGTCAAAGAACGTAAACTCAGTTGTAAATACACTGACAAATATAGTTGAAAAAAATCAACTTGCAGAAAATAATGTAATTAATCGTAGTGGACTCCACCGTGCTGTTTACAGGCTTGTGGATGAAATCACCAAAAAGAAATCTGGTAACATTCGGCGTGAGGGAAAAAATATTATTAAATTGTTGAATATGGATTTTAAAATTTGTTTTGAAGAAGACCAAGCTGAGTTGGGCCCAAGTGCATGCAGTACACCCAAAGCTAAACGTAAAGTGTACTGTGGCCCTGTTAGACTACCATCACCTAAGAAATTGAAAACAGATTGTCCTAAGTGTATAAATAGCAGAGTGTCCCTAAAAAAATCAGTGGCTATGAACAGGAAACTAAAACTCCAGTTTGACAAATATTTATTGAACACAAGTTC